>JAUZST010026576.1:0-57801 GCA_034779995.1 Parotocinclus haroldoi | reverse complement strand
GTGTGTGTGTGTGGGTGTGTGTGTGTGTGTGTGTGTGTGTGTGTGTGTGTGTGTGTGTGTGTGTGTGTGTGTGTGTACTGCAGCTCCCAGACCATTGTTAGAGGTTTAGTGAAAAAAATGATGCTCACTTTGTGAGTTTTTCTTTCTTCTGTGTCTTTTATGTCCTGACCTACCTCTTTTTCGCTTTCTCTTATACGGCTCTTGCAATCAGAAGCCATATAAATTTGCACCTCTAGGACACGATTTCTATAACAAAAGTGGCTAGAGAAAGCAAATTGCTACCTGAGTCAGTTCACAGTGCACTAATTGAGCTGGTTGATGAACACTCCTGTTTAATCTCTTCTCTCGTCGTTATTCATCCTCTTCTGTCTTCTCCACCTCCTCTACAACTTAACCCAGGATTACACCCCTTTCTATTATCTTTACAATCATCGTCACAACAATTAGGGAGGAAGAAAATAACAAACTCTGTCATTTTTTCTTGTTTTTCAGGAGGCAGTAACATTCACAGTTTTTTCAGCTGTAGCTCCAGATCCGTAATTGCATGTTGTCTTCTTGAGTTGGCCTTCTCCCCCTCAAGTCCGCTCTGTACGAAGACTAATAATGTCCTACACACTCACATGTTCATACACAGGGGCCATGATGAAAATGGCAGCCGGGATGTTGATTAGGGTGGGTCGGGAGGGAATGGGAATTGTTCTCTTATTTCAAAAGATCCAGGCCAGTCATGGAACACATCCCACTCGCAGAAGAATGGCTGCTGGTTCCCTGTGGCACAACTAACCTTCCGTTCCCTCTCTCCTACCCCGTCTCTCACCATCTGCACAGCACCCCAACCATTTTGTCTGTCTTACTACCTGTCTTACTGCCTGATCATCTATACATGTCAGAGGTTTTGACATGCAGAAGATTTAGCTTTTTTATGATATTTAAAATGTAATTCATTTGTCATTACTGTATACAAGCTAACAAGCTAAGCATTACTAGCTAACAGTATTATTAATACCAGTATTTTCAATGTTCTAATGTTCCGATGTTTTGTTTTCCAGACATGGACATGTTTTAATAAATATATCATTAATAATTAGGTTTTTAAAAATCTAGGGAAATAACTACATGTGGTTTCAGAAAACATCGTCCCATTTATCATTTAAAATAAATATTGTCGGCATACAGCATACTTCGGTTAAAATAAATAATTTACCGCTGCTAAAATGTGTTCAGACATATATAGAAATTAATTATAAAATAAGGACATTTTTTTTACAAATAAAGTGTGCTTAGAAAAATGTCTTGGAAATTTGCATTATGATCAATATTTCTAAAACACTGTAAAGCATGGCTTTTTTATATATATATATATATATATTGTGATGTAAAAAATGAAAGCAAGATTAATTTCAATTTGACCTGGATTTTGCTGGAAAAACAAGTAAATAACTCACAATAGCAATAACAAAACTAAGCAGACCATTAAACTAATACTTTGTTGAAGCACCTTTTGATGACAGCATTCAGTCTTTGTAGGCTAGGAGTCTATCAGCATTACACATCTTGACTTGGCACTTTTTGCCCACTCTTCCTTGCAAAAGTGCCCCAAATCTGTCATATTGTGAGGGCATCTCCAGTGCACAGCCCTCTTCAAATTCTCTAATGGATTCAGGTTTGGGCTGTACCATTGGACCATTTTAGCAGAGGCCGAACAAAAACAAAAAGCTAAAGATGAAGAGGAATTTCAGTTGAATTTCACACATTATAAAACATATTAAAGCTGAAATAAATCTGAAATCTATTTTTTTTTTACAAAAACATTTTAACAGGGTTGTGTAGACTTTTTCTATTCATTGGAGGTTACAATTTAAATCTGCTGATATTATACTTATTCACTATGGCATAGTTTAGTGGGAAACTGTTGTTGTAAATCTGCACTAAGAAGTCACATTAATTGCAGGAAAAAATAAACTGTAAATACTACAGTAGCTCATTTTCCACGGAGCAAAGGCTAGCACTACACACACCACCATGACACAACCTGCAGTGTCCAATACTGCCCTCGTTTTAATAGGCTTTTTGATTGGTGAAAATACCTGCCGTTATTCATTGTGTACAATTTATGCACGAACACCAGCCAGCTATTTAAATCGATATTCCATAAGAATACCATGTCATGCAGAACAAAATATTCTAGTCTTTTTTTTTATTTTAGGTTACGATAAATTCACTGAGTTATATTTTTGAATGAGCGTTTTTGTAATGTGAGCTAACATCCCAGTAGCTACTACAAGATTTCATCCTTTTTCATGATTTACTGGGTAATTTGTACCTCATTTGTTTGTCAATGCCAGTGCAGCTTGGTCATTTATGTAATCTTAAAATTTTATGATGCGTAGAGTATAAAACAAAAGTGTATTGCTGCATTACATTTATAAGCCTGTGTCTTTGGTCGTTCTGCTGCCCTCCACACTGACTTTGATGACCTGCTCCTGTTAGTCCCACGGTACTGGCTATTCCACAATAATGCTGTTCTGTATACATATTAGAATTATTTGGCATTTTTGTGGCCACATCTCAGTATTGTGCACACACTGGATTAGGGACATATCAGATTCTGAAACAGAATCAACCATGTCTGGTCATTAATTGCATCTCTTTTGGCTTTGACCTTGAGTAGATTATTCTTTTACATGGGACATAAAACCCTGATGCTCACCATTATTCACAGATCCCCTCCATCTACCCTGGGGGCTTATAGCTTTTAAACTAATCAGTGCAATTGAATCTGAATGACATCATTGGACAGGCTATAGGAGATATAAGTCACATTGAGTTAGAGCTGTTTAATGCATGGCCTTTTTTTGTTTATGCAGTCTAGTCGTCCCGTGTGTCCCCACCTTTATGTTCATTATATGTTTTCATACACTATTGTTTCCAAATGTGTTTCCAGATGTGAGATTTCTATGGTGAATATATGGTGAAGCTATAATTTATAATGCAGTGTTTTTTATGGATTGAATTTCATTTCAGTTGTTGGAAACTAAATGCTGAATAAAATATTCATACCTTATTAATGATCTTTCTTCTTTTCTGAGGGAAAATTGTAAATACACCGTTTGCTCATTGCAGCACTGAACATTGTTGCTGTGTAGTCCTCTGCCTCTGCTCATGTATAATATTTACGTTTAAGAAAGACAGAAGACATGAAATCTGTGTGTGTGCATACACACTAACTAACTGTGTCGGTGCCATCAGGTCCCTCGGTGAGATGGGCAGTGGAGAGAAGCTGGAGCTAAAGATGACCAACATCAGTGCTGATGTGCTGGATATGCTCCTGGAGTTTGTGTACACTGGATCGCTAGTCATTGACTCAGCCAATGCCAAAACTCTACTGGAGGCCGCCAACAAGTTCCAGTTTAACACCTTCTGCAAAGTCTGCGTGTCTTTCTTAGGTAGGAAAAGGAATTTCCACACAGTAAACTATGACTTATTGCTTAGTTTTGATAAAATAGTTGATTATAATACATTGTGTTATATGTTGTGTCATTTTAGGGATACTCTGAAGATAAACTTTAGACATCATTTAAAACTATCTGCATTTTGTTCACATGGTCAATTTCATTCATACACCCTTTTCTTAGTAACACTTCAATTTAACATGTTAATTTTCCCAGTAGGTCTGTCTTCTTTCGCACAAAAGTATGGAATTTGCTGCTATAGCAGCCAGTAGTCTTCTGGGAAAACTTACCAGCTATTGGATTTACTTTCATTTAGTTAAAAAACTGCATTGAAATTTGTCGCTAAAGGTGTAGTGGCTGACTAGCTGTTGGTTTTTTAAATTCCTCCCTGTTGTTTGGTGGTTTTGAGGTTGAAGATTTTGTGCAGGACACTTGAGTTCGTCCACACCAAACTTCAAGCCATCTATTTATAGACCTTGCTTTGCACATTGCAATAGACAGTTGCGTTTGTGAACCCTTTATAATTTTCTATATTTCTGTATAAATATGACCTAGAACATCATAAGTCATACAAGTATATTTATTTATATAAATGTGGCAAAAATATTATACTTGGTCTTTTATTTCTAAGTAAGCTAATACTATATGACTGTGCATGGGAAAGTATGTACATGTTACAGTAAGGCAGGTGCATTTAAAGACCACTGTTTGTTGGCAGACCAACAAAGATCACTCCAAGAGTAAGGTGTGTAATAGTCCGTTAGGTCACAAAGAGAATAGGGTGACTTCTAAGCAACAAGATGTGCCATCCTGAGAAGACTACAGTGGTGTGCATGGCAGCGTTGCAAAGAGAAAGCTACTGCTGTCCAAAAAGAACGTTGCTGCTTATCACATGGACAGTGCAGAACACCTTTAGAAAAACAGTTTGTGGACATATGAGACCAAAATAGAGCTTTTGGTGTTAAATACAGTTCAATAATACAGTGCTATAATACAATTCTAGTGTAAGGACATCTGTAAACCATAGTGGTGGTAATATCATGGATTGGGCCTGTTTTGGCACATCTGGGCACTAATAGTTTGACATTAATGATGGAGATCTGAGTAACACCAACAAATTCTAAATGTATATGTCATGATCTTCCCAAGGACTGAAACTCATAACGATAACAGAGCTAGAAGGATCACGCAGCGGGGTGGGGATGGGGGATGGATCACACCAGGTAATGGAGCCAAATGAACCTGAAACCTTTCTCTACTTTTAGGTTTTAATCTGATAAAATATATGCAAAAGTATAGCAAATTCTAAAGGGTTTACAAGCCTTTAAGGACTACAGTAAATATTATATAGCTCTTATTTTAGAGGTAACAATGCATGCATGTAATATACTGTAACTAAATAAATGTAGCTGGCTAAAAGTGTGCAAAAAAGCAATTTTGCAAAGTCTATTCTGTTTAATTCTATTAAATACATTTTATGTAATAATAATAATATTTTATATAAAGCAGCCAAAAGATTAATTTAGACCAGAAATGAGCAACAAGGCACAGGACCTTGTATAGGAAAGAATAAATGGCATCTATTATAACTGTGCATAGTATTTCAGCTGTTCAGTATAGCATATTGTAAAGAAGAGTTTTGAGAGAAATAAAATGAGTTTAAAAATAGTTTAGCTGCAGCAGTGGAGATTGGGAATCTAGGAGTGTCTAGGTGAGATGATTTGCTTCAGCAGTGTAGTGAATCAAGATCTATATATTTGTGTGGTAGTGCTGAATAATATTGGGAAAAAATTCACCTTGCATCTTATTGATAAATATTGCAATATTTTAAACATAAAAATGAATGTGTAAAAAAATCATGGATCAGGATAGTTGTACATGAATTGCACACTGTGTGCAATACAAACAATTATTAAAACATTGTCAAACATTCAGTAAGATCTTTCTAAAACTTAAATAAATATAAATGAAAGTGTAATAAAAACTTCTTGCATATGTGTCAGTAAATTCATTCAACATAGATTTGAATTCATTCAACATTTAATTTTCTCCCCTGGTTAGTGATGAAACCTGGTTAGTTTGGTCTCTTATGCAACTGTAATAACAGTTTAACATAATATTATTGATAATGCAAAGCAATTAGCTATGGGACTGTGAGCAAATGTGCAATATATGATGCAATATGTAGCCTTGATGTGCATAAAGAAAATGATTATTTAGTGTTAGTCACATTTGTACTGTCCTGATGAGTATACAGCTCTCATAAAGGGATGACCTTCAGTTCTCTATACAAATTACCTTTCATTTCTAAAAAGGTGATTTAAGCAATTAAGCAACGTGCTGAAATTTTTCACACGGTGCGATATGGTAAAACTGTTTTAGGAAGATCAATATTCTCAGGACTTCCAGGAAGTGTCCACCCTCATGTACATGGGAAAGTAATATTTACAGTATATAGCATGCAACAAGCAGATCATGGACAATGCTTTTTGGAGTCTTGGGTTATGAAGTTCTCCGAATTGTTTGACATTTGTCTTTTGAATATAGACAAAGACAAAAGCAAATCATTGGATTGAAAGGTCAGCTGAGTAGGCTGCTAGACATGATCACATATTTCTCATTTTCTCAAGTCTGAAAATGTGTTTTGGCATCATGCAGGGATAGCAGAATGGATATCTAAAGCAACACATCAAATGAGTCAGTCCAGGAGAGAAAAGTTTGAAGTTGTTCATAGCCTTGGAAGGAAATGATAGCATGTCATGTTCTCTGAAGTGCAGAGCAGCTGATGCAGAGGGTGGAAACAGCCGTGGGTTGGTTACAGGAAAGGTGAAACATTTAATCCATTCAGAAAAGTATTAAACTTTTTCTCATATCTGGTTCTAAACTGATATGGTTTGTTATAAATAGGTAACCATAGATTAGCCCTGATTGTCATTCTTACAAACAAATTGTATTATAGGTACAGGTGCGAATACGTTCCGACAACTAATGTATTTTAAGCCAGAGGGTTTACCTGCTGTTCATTCATTAACACAAAAGATATTTTATAATGATATCATACATTACACTTCAGTTTGTATTTATTGTTGTTCCCAGAACTTAGCATATATATCGCAAATTTTCATACACATCATGACCTCCAAACTATTTGTCTTAATATATAACATCTGCAGTCTAACTTTAAATTTACAGTAGTGTTATTTTAATAAATCTAAAATATTGCTTTATGTGGAATGCTGATTGAGATTTTTTACTAGTTTCTGAAAAAAGACTGCTGTTTGTGGGTCGGTAGTTGGCGTGGAAGATTTTGTGTCACATACTGAAGTGTCTCTCCACACTGTGCCTCTTCTTCCCTATCACTGTTAAAATGGTATGATTTCTTTTGCTTTTCTGCCATGTTCTTCTATTTAAAAAATCTTGCTTACCATCGTAGATCCGCCCGCTAACTTTGAGAGTTTGAGATGGAGGTCTTGCATGTGATATTTATCTTTGACCCCAGACAAAATGTTACATTTTTAGATTCAATATTGACATTTTTAAATCTGTACCAATGCAAGTGTTATTGAATAAAAAACAACAACAGAATTTTTTTGACACAGCTCCAAGGTGCTATTTTTAGAAATGCCCTGCGACCAACTCACGTGGGTCACAGTGGACAACCAAGTGCCTACGGGCACCGTGTTAGCTACCCCTGCTGTAGACCATAACTACAGGTGCTTACATCGTCAAGTACACAGCTTTCTGTGTCATGTCGTTTATGGCTGATGGCAAAAAACTTTCACAGAAAAAAAATATTTATTTTCCTCTTTGTCTGAGTAGAATATATCTGATCCGATTTATGGTAGGTGATTATGCTACAACATTGCTAGCATTGTCGGTGAAATATAATGAGTAGTAGAATCTTGTTTATTAAGCTTCAAAACTGTACCTCCACTGTTCTCCATTGTAAAAAGCATAATATAAATAAATATCCTGTTCTGTAAGAAGCTTTCAGAGTTCAGAACCATGGTAAGAATCTTGCAGAATGAAATTGTTGGATTTAATAAACATTTAATAACATTTATGTATAAATAAATGTTATTAACATTTATTTAAGTTATTATATAAATGTGTTAAATAACATCACGGCTGTCACTGTCATCTACCATCATAACACAGTCGCAATCACAAAGTTTATTCTTCTTCATGCAGCACTGTTTTGAATAATTTTCTTGGAAAGCGATTTAATATTATCCTTGTAATACAAGAAGCAGCAGTGCTTTTGACCAGAGAAACGTCGAAAAAAAGACATGTACATTTACCAGTCATTTACCAGTGTATCCTGGTTTCAAGCCGGAAATGTTATGCACATGCAAAGTTTCGGTGGGTGTTTGAGATATGGTCAAGGCACGTCACCCCAATCAGGCCTTCTTTTCTCATTGGCAGTGGCTCCACATCTGATCCAAAAGCTTGCATCATAATACTGCCACATGTCTCCTCACATTGGTTGATCACTTATAAAAGTTAAGAGATAGGGTCAGTAAGTGTTTGTTTACAGGTCTGGTCTTACTAAATTGGGCTAACTAAACTGTTCTGGTCACCACTGCTTTTAAGATACTTCTTCTGATGTCATTTATATTGTTTCGCTCATTAGGGTTCTTGGGTAGGTGTAATAACAAACCCATGTGTTAAACAACCCTTTTTTGTATTACAATAGGGAAAAGTTTTCTTTCAACGATGAATAACTTTGCCAAGAATTTTGTAGGCTGGATCAAAATTGTATTAGTTGACATTGTAACTGAAAGGGGGTTTGGATGTTTGCAATGGTGTTTGTGGTTAAAATAATTCATTTTTCACTCTATTAAGTATTTGGTATTTTACTTGTGCATTTCATGGACTAACATGCCCTTTTTCTCTGTTGCTGCTTTTCTGAATTGGCTGTGCAGTCTTAAACTGCGTGCTGTGAGCCATGCTATACAAGCGCTCACTTGAAGGGGATATTCTGTCACTTTACATTACGATCTTGCAGGATCCATCCCTGAAGCACTCTTAGACAGGACTTTTATGAGCAAACCTACTCGTAGCTGAACTGTTAACTTACATTTCAGCAACAGAAAGGGTTAGTCATTCTTGAATTTTGCTGTATTATTTGTTCAGTCTCTCCCCAGTCAAAACCACAGTCAGGGTGCCTGCTTCTGATGACCACTCATTTTGCTCCTGTGTGTGCTTACGGCACCAGTAAATACTGTAGATATCAGGAGTAAATTGTGGAATGCCATCCCGGCTGACTGGCCAGCGCTCAATCGATTTGCCCCAGTGTTTGTCCCTCAAGTGCATTGAGTGCTAGCACTCATCTGACTTTCACAGATACAAAGCCCAGATAGCTTTGTTGCTTTTATTCCCCCAGATTTGTGATCTTTAATGGATGTGGGCCCTATATGTTGACTTTTTATTTGTGCTCTTCAGAGAAGCAGCTGACGGCGGAGAACTGCCTGGGTGTGCTGGCCATGGCCGAGGCTATGTGCTGCACAGAGCTGAATAACATGGCCAAGGCTTTCGCTCTGCAGAACTTCCCTGACGTGGCTGGCCAGGATGAGATCCTCAGCATTTCCAAAGAAGACCTGATCAGCTACCTATCCAATGATAGCCTCAATACCAAGGCAGAGGAGCTGGTTTATGAGACTGTCATCAAATGGATCAAGAGGGACCCGACCCACCGAGTGCAGGTCAGTCTTTCTAATAGCATTTACATTTTTATGATGTCAAAGTCAATGTTATGGATGGGGTTGGTGATTGGTGGTTCACTTGTTAGCACAGGACTCCACCTGTGTGCACTCTGCATGTCCTCCCTCTGTCCATGTGGGTTATGTTCAGGTTCTCCAGTTTCTTCCCACGTTCCAAAGAGGTGTGTTAAGTTAATCAATGCTTTCAAAGTGCCCTCACTGTGTGAGTGTGTGTATGAGTGCATGAGTGTGTGTATGAGTATGTGAGTGCATGTGCCCTGCAGTAAATTGGCATCACGTCAAGGGTTGTCCTGTCTTGTGCCCTGTGCTGATGGTTAGGCACCAGCTTTCCCATGATCCTGACCAGGATTAAGCTGATTTAAAAAAAATTGTATGAAGAGATGAAAGAATGAATGGAATGTGATCCATTTATGCTTACATGATATGCAAATGAATACAGCCCCATAGTCATTCATTTTGCTTTTGAATGAAAATTAATAGTTTTTTGGTGGTACCATGCGGGACGAATTGGAGCAGGAGTGGGCAGGAGCAAAATCAGTCCTGCACAGACCTCTAGATTGGACTGCTTCAGTCACATAAAAGCTAGCACCCTGCTGGTGAGGGTTCTAGTCTCAGAACAAAAGAATATTTCCATTGCTGTTTCATATCTAAAGTGATTGAAAGTGGTGAGTGAAACACCTGAGTCTAGCTGAGCTAAAAGTTCAGTGTGCTCTACGGATACAGTATTGGAACTGAGGTTTGCCCTCTGTGAGCAACGCGTAGGACACAGTGGGAAGTGTGGACCTCCTGAAGTGTCTCTGTTCTTTATAGGATCAAAAGACCCTTCATATCTGCTTCCTTGAAAAGTTTGGGCTCAGAGAGACCAACAAAAGTAGTGGTCAAAACTTTTGTTATGTTCATTTGATATTAAGGCTGCTCCAAGCAAGCATTAATACACACTGAGGTTCCACAGAGCTGCCACTGGAATCAGACATTGTGGGCCTGAGTGGAATGACATTAGTTTCTTTGGAGTCACACTCACTATCTGAAAAGCCATGAGTGACTGAACTGTCTCACTGAGCTGTTGTTTAAAAATCAACCCACGCACATCCTGAACACACTGGTCAGTTCTAGAGATTAAACACATTTGTACAACAGTTCACCAATACAATCGCTTGACCATCTTACACATTTGCTCAGGCCAAATTTTCTTAGACGTTGTGCAGAATAAAAGAAAGCAAATCCTTCAGAGGATTTTTTGAATGATTTTTGCAAGTTTCTCATAGCAAGTTGCTGCTAAGGGCACATATAAGCAAATTTGTGATATACCATCTAGAAAGTGACATGCGATAACCAGAAAATGATAGCTGGATGAGGTGGAAAGGAATGATTTTGTCCCGAAGGTAATTTTTTGAAAAGCTGACTTTGTTAGATTTCTAAGTAAACAAGTAGTTTTATGGCATTAAGCTAATTATCTCTGATTTAGCGCCTGCTACGCTGCAAGAGTGCTTAGTTTAATTTCAGTCCAGATCTGAAGCTTTGCCTCCATGTGAGATGATGTATGAATCCATGTTGGGCTGTTATTCATTTCTTAATTTGCATTAGTGTAACTTAGTGCGTCCACATGGTTTTCCTGTAGTCATAACACTGGTCCCCAGTGACGTGCAACGAGGAATAATGCTGCAGGAAATACTGTAGCTTGGGGGCATTTGGAATAAAAAAAACTACCTACCTGCTGAGTGATACTGCCCTAATGCTCATGAAGGAGTACATTTATTTCCTTGGGTTAATATGCAGCAGATAAACAATAGAGTCTTAATGGATTGCACAAAATGGCTAAAGGCATAATTGTGATTATTTACGCATGTGACTGGTTTGCTTACTTAGATCATTGCCGTGTAATGACTGACATGTAATATGACAAATATGCTTGCTAAGCTAGTTTATGATTCAGTTCTATTTCATAGACATATAGAATAATTATGTATCAGCTCTGCAATGCTAAATTGTACAATTTATTCTTTAAGTCTAAAAGATAGCTGACAGCCAACCTGAGTCACTGCAGTTAAATTTCCATCAGTGTAAATGGTGCATATCTAGCAGTGCTTTTGAAAAGCATTTAAAAAGCAGAACAAGATCAGGGTCCACAGCCTAGACCATAGGCGTACAAATAGAATGGGCCGTCACTGCCAGCAGGCCCATTAAAGCTGTGCCCCCAACCAATTTCAGCTCACACTTTATCTTACGTGCATACGACTGCAGGACAAAGGACTTTGATTAATAGAATCTCTTCTGAAGGAAGATGTAATATGCAACTGAAAAGAGAGCTAAATGATGGTGGTTACAGGATGGCGAATCAGTATTCTCCTACAGAAACGCCACCTGATTTAGACGCCACAATATAGCAACTGACATGCTGTCCAAGTTCCTGTTAGATACTGGACTACAGTTATTGCCTACAGGAGTCCTATTTGACCTCATATGATAGACAGTAGAACTTTTTGTCAGATGTCTTTTCCAGTGATGATTTATGCATGGTTATGCAGTTGTAATTGTGAGCATTTGCTAGTTCTCAGGAGAAGACACATTATAAATTCATTAATTAACCCACAATACAAATGAATACATCAGTGTACTGGCCCAGTCCCTTGATTTGATCGAATGAAGCATAATTAAGTGTTAGATCCTACAATTTAGATCTAATGTATGACAAGCTAATGATCTACAGCTTTAATATGGTTAATGCAATTTACTGGACAAATAAAAGTGCACCCTATTACTGCATCGTTATCTGTAGTGCAGCAGTTAGTGGGATTCCGATATCAGTTACATCAACAAGAAGTGTCATGGAAAGCAGAAATGTCACTTGGAGTGCACTGCTTTCAAAAATACATATCAGATAACGTTTGACAGTGAAAGCAAATAGGAATTCGAGTTTGTACTCTGGTTTATGAATAGGTTTTAAAAAATGATGGTGGAAGCCATTTTATCTGCATGATTCTTGTCTACCAGACAAGGACAAATATCCTACAATAGATTTAATTACATCCTGAACCCATAATCTGCTTGTTTTGAGCATCTACTGGTCTGTTTAAAACTGACATAATTCACTGGGAGTAAAAGTGTATCTGAAGAAATAAAGAGTGAAATATCAATTTACTGGTGATAAAAAAAAAAAAAAAAAAAAAAAAAATATATAGATATATATATATATATATATATATATAATTAGGGGATAATTCAAAGTAATATATCCCACAATTAAATATCCCCTAATTTTTGTGAACATCCTCCCAGTAGGACCTCCTTTGACTTTCAGATCCGTATCAATTCTGAATCTAGTAATTTTGGCACAGATTGCAATAGGTATTGCAGGCATACTGACCCTTGTTGGCAGCATGGCTTCTCACAGTTGACACAAATAAGTTGGTGGTATTGACATGCTCTGTTGACACCTGACAAGAAGGGTTCATTGATTCAGGCTGCTTGTGCCAAATTATGACCTTCCCATCAACATGGTGCAACAGAAATCCGGATTTGTTTGGCCAGACTATGTTTTTCCACTGCTCAGCTACATCCAATTTTGCCCTTTTGCCCAATAGATTCTTTTTGCTTCCCTTAGAGAGCAATGACACTTGAACTGGTCGTTTGCTGTTATAGTCCATCTTGACGTCCTCCTCTGACCCCCTTCATTGATGAGTTGTTCATATCCACAGGATTCCCTTTCAGTCAGTGTTTTTCCTCGATCACACCATTCACAAAAGTTTCTTTCAAAGGCACTTTCTTGAAGTTTCCACTACACAAGAACAGTAAATACAGATATCTGAGATGTGTTTTGTAATGAAATCTGACAAACGACTAGATATTTGCTATCAGATGGCACATTAGAAAAGCTCTTCATTGTGACTCGTGCTGCGCTATAAATAAGAGGGGAGCTCATATAGAGTGCGTATTTGGCATAAAACATTTGATTTAGTTGTTGTATAAGTAGTCCTATGTGCTAAATGAACCATTACTACTAAGCGTGTGTATTGCTCAGGGGTTAGGACAGCAGCTGTGCTATGGAAAGAGAGGAGACAGACTTAGAGAGACGCTGACAGCCTCAGCACTGTGCACTGTGTCTTCATCACTCGTATGGTACAGGAGCATGGTTTGAGGTGCCAGACCAGCTGACCCACAGCTATGAAAACAAATTCCTTGTACAAGTACGCCAGGAAGTAGAATGGGGATACATTCTGGCAAATCCATCTTAAGTTGAATTTATCATAAATTGAGTTTGATATATAGTGTAGGCTTTTATATCATAGAGTAGGCTTTTCCTTACTACATTTCTCAGCATTCATCACTCCCGCCTTATGACTCCCTATGTCATGCACTGCCAAGTGCTGGAGACTATTGTAGTGTATAGCATACATTAAACATATTTAAAACACCACTGTGACCACTACTGTAGATGGGTAAAGTCAATAACATAAAGCATATATTATAATAAAATATTTAATATCTTATGTAATATATGGAATCATGTATTGAAATTGAAAAACAAACAAAAATAACTGCACAACTATGGCTTTTCTTTACTATTTTTTTCCAGCAATCATCACTTCGGCCACTTGACTCCCTACGTCTGATTTCCTTATCCTAGTGCAGGACAGTTCTGCTTATACTGTGTATGCTACGTATCACCTGCCTGGGAATTTTGAAAGATTATGGTTTCTGTTTAATGTGTAATTATGTTTATTATTGGATTCCCATCATAACGTCAAAAATATCGTAAGTTTGGGAGTAACTGTTTGTGTGAGCACATCTGGCCAGCAACGTCTGATTCTGATTAGAGATTCCTCTCTCTTTTATTCTTTTTACATTCTCCCACTATCCTTGGGGGAAAAAAACCCGGTTGTATTCTGTATATGTATTGTGTGTGAACGAGTAGCCTCGTTTCTCCTTGCCCGATTTAAGCTAGTTAAAGTAGTGTCCTTCAGTGGCGGTATCACTTCTAGTCACACAGTATGACACTCGTACAATCGCTGTGATGCCCACTGACAGTGTGAAATAGAAAATGTTCAGTGGGCATTTATTTCATTTGTGTGACACCTCCCAGTATACTCACAATGAGACTCTTGTCATATCTTCTTATCATGCTGTCAGACTGATAAGACTCCACCTCAGTGTAAATACGTCCTCATGGCTATCTGCGTGTGTGTGTGTTTGTTTTTATATGGGCAGAAAATGAGGCATTTGATTTAGCCTGTTCTCACATTTGTGTCATGTGTTTTGGGATATGTTCAAGTATGCAGCTTGTTCTGAGGAAGTCAAGTGTGGAAGCAGCATAAGTGTGTTGAATGCTTTAGTGTAAATGAAAAAGAGAGCGAGAGACAGACTTCCTGGCTAGTACTTCTTGCATATTGTATACACATTTGGTATTATTTTTTACTTCAAAGCAGATAAAATGCTAGACATAAAGCATGCTCTTTCTACAGTATCGCTTCCGGAATTCTTTATTGCGAACGGGATGCTTTGCCACACGCCCATCATTTAACTAAAGATTATGGTAACCTGAGTCAGTACGCTGCAGACGTCCACGTCTAATCACAATCCCAACCTCCCGGTCCTCACTTTGATCAACACCTGCCTGTCAAGTTGCAGATATTGAGTCAGTGTACAGTTCCCCGTGGTCCTGAACGCCACCCAGCTGGTGCTAAAAGCATGCCTGGGCACGAATACCCTAAGGCCATAATAGCTGTAAGAATGAGGCTAGTGCTCTCACAGCATGGGCCTGTATCAGGTTTTGCGATTAGCACTGATTCACATCTTCAGTAACTCCCTCTGGTCTGACCAAGTCCATGAAGTGACCCAGACTGTCATTGATTTTGTACAACAAGCTTGACACCTGTTTTTAATCTAGTATTACTGACCATTTTATCATATAGGTACATGGGTGGATCTGTGGCTAGGTGGGTACCACTGTCACCTCAAAGTGAGAAGGTCCTGGGTTTAATCCCAGTTGAAATGGTCTGAGTAAACCCAGGAAGGATTCTGTGTGGAGTCTGCATGTCATACAGTATCCATGTCCGTAAGGATTTACTCTGGATGTTTTGGTTTCCATGACCCTGTCCAGGATTAAGCGGATATGTAAGTGAATATAGTAATAAACATACAGTATGTACAGTTTATAAACATTTATTGACTGTATTCCATCTATTTGTATGATACTCACAACCTGTACCTAACCCTGTTAAAAGAGACCTTCACAAAGCAAGATATTTTAGAATTACTGTAATTTGGTCTTAATTCTCAACATAGCAGCAGCACTCGCACAGAGGTTACAGATGTTTGAAAGTTCTTTACTTACGGAAAAGTAAAAGTTAAAATACACTGCTCGCAAAAATTGGGGGATATTTCAAAATGAATACGAAGAGGACCCAGTGCAGTGCTCAAGTAAATGTTGAAGCCTGGCTTATATATTTTACTCAAGTAAAGTTTGAAAGTGCATGATAATGTACTGAAAGTTAAAAAGTAAAAGTATTTCTTCAAAAAGCTTTTATAACTAACTTGTATGTATCATATAAATCTTTCATAGAACAATATGATACATTTCATAGCTGTATCATACAAATGCCAGAAATAAGTAAAGTACAGACAGTACAAAAAGCAAACAAACAAGTACAATAACAAAGTTCTGTACTGACATAGGGATGTGACTGTGTGTTTAAAGCTGGTATGAGTTGACCTTTATTCATAGTGAGTTGCAGCTCAGCCGAGCATTTGGTGATAAAGGACCTTGCCTACTGGCCCAACAGTGTCAGATTGGCAGAACTGTGATTGTAATTTGCAATTTATAAATAGCCAACCTTAAGCACTGAGCCCGTACTACACATTAAAGCGCACATCCAATGTCGTCACTGGCATAATACATAACAGACAGTATGGAACTCTGTCAGAGATTTTTTGCTTATCCAGCCCCCTCCTCCAGAATCATTTCTATGGCTTGCAGCATGTCACGGTTTATGGACCACCTGTTGAATTGGCCTGCCTTCTTGTTTCCAGTCTGTTAACTTGAGCAGTCAACCTGGTCACTGCATGGGTCATAATTGTGCAGATGGTTCTGCATGATGAGACCCAACTGAGCCAATCCATAATTCATCAGATCTAGAATTTAGACATGCCATTATTTTTTATTTATTTTTTGTCCTTCAGGCTAAAGACGGTCACTTGAACAAGCTCAACACTCTGCTTCAACTACCTACATGGACTATTGCATATTTTAGTGTAATCATTTAATCGCCTGGTGCAGAATGGGAGATCAAGAGCATCAGTGTTTTTGATCCAGTCAAATTTATGAGCAAGAGTAGAAATCCCCCCACTGTCTGTTAAGCTCTGACTTGGTCCCTTGTGGTGGCTCGGCTCAGTGGCTGATGATTAATTTCTCTAGCCATTCCTAAGCTGTTTGACTGGATCAGCTGTGTTGTAGTACTGGTAGCACAGTAGAGGGAGAAACAGAGACAAAGCAGGGCGAGGGAGTACTGACATGTTGCCATGACTTTATTTCAGAGCATTTGCAAAATTTGGTCAGAGCTTCATGTCTGTTCCAGCCATTGCTACAGCCATTTTCATTTCCAACCGCTCATCCACAAGATACATGCCCTGAAACTGACACACTGGTAGAAGGTCCAAATGCATTGAGAATTATTGCAGAGCATGTTGTAGTAGGGAGGTCTGGGAAGTGTTATAGTACCAGTGTTCAAAGGATTGAAATACAGCCAAGACTTGGCACACTTGTAGGAAATAGCTTCAAGCCTGTTTTTCAAACATGGTATTCAGCTCTGTATTGTTTCGCCACACAATGGGGGAGACATTGAAAGAAGAATTGCTGCAGGTTGTTGTTCTGTAGTGAGTGTTGCAAAGACATGTTCAGCATATATCCCCTGTACAAATGTCAAGTGAGCCTCATGTAAAGCTAGCCATTGTGCCAGAGCAGATAAAGTCATGGCACTTTTTGCCTCATAGAGACTGTGTGTACAGGATTCACATTGGTGAGAGCTTGGGGTGAGCGGGTCAGTTCAGCTGGAGTCTCAGTTCTCATGTTTACAGCACTGAATGTCACAAAGCGAGCAAACACCCCACAGATCCTCAGTCTGTACAAACAAGCCCTCAGCACTCTGAGCCCCTCACCATAGCAACTCCCAACAGACCTGCTGATCCCCAGAGACGCATCCCAACAAGCGTGCACTCATGCACATTCATATTTATGTGTGCTCCAAAAAAGAAACCGATCTGAAATAAAAAAAAAAAAAGATATTGGGAGTATGGTATGAATTAGCTTTAATGAATATTATAATAATCAAACTGTTACTACTACTACTAATAATAATAATAATAATAATGATTTGTTATTACTGAGCTGTTACAAATTGTGTTGAACTGTTCTCTTATATACTGTTATACGGATTTGCTGTGCCTTTAAGGTCTTGTACATTTGAGAAAAGCTGTAGTCTGAAGTCCAGCTGTGTGATTTCTGACAGCAACCAGATTTTATCATGTACCTTGGGTGTCAAAAGACTTTCTAGACAAGGTAGGTTGTGTCATGGGCTGCAAGAACAAAACTAAACTAAAACAAACTAAAAACTAAAACAAACTTTGTCTGCCACTGACATTAAAAATATAGTAATTGCAAAACAAAATAAAAAAAAAACAGCAAAACAAAATAACAACAAGAAACCAACCCTGCTAAAACTTGACTTTCAGTTATATCTCTTATAGCTCGTGTCATGTTTCTAATGCATCTTAAGTGCTTCCTCACTGCCCTATGAAAGGGTTTGAGAGATTGCTGATGCTAGACATGCTTCTACAATGAACTCAAAGACATTTTGCCCAGTTGACAGACTTTAAGAGGGGACACGTCAATATGCAGGATGACTGTTTTGTTGAATATGACAGCTGATCATCAAATCTAGTAATATGAGGGACAATAAGAATTTGGCGATAGGTACAGGACATCCTGCGGCCAAATGTGTTGCTTCTCATGGCAGGGTATCCAACAGGCATGTCTTTGCCATGTCTCAGGCATGGCCTGCCCAGTTGTCAGATTTATCGCCAATCAGGCATTTATGGGCATATATATGAGGCATCAGCTGAGGCATCCTCTGAGTTTGTGCAGGATCTACAGGCCAAGCTGCAACATCTTTGGATACCAAATGGGCCTCCATGCCTAACCGTATCTCAAATTGTATCAAACAGGTTCAATTGTACAGTTTCCCCCAATAATAATCATGTTTGTGTTTGCCGGCTCATTGTGTTAATGTGTTGCGTTATTGTTGCGTTAGTTATCAGTGTTTCCCCCCGTTGTGCGCACTTTTGTTTTGTTTTGTGTAGTCCGTACTGGACCGTACTTGGATTCCCCGGCAGCTGATGGCGCCCAGGAATGTGGCTGATTGGGGCTGTCCCCGGATCCGCAGCTGAAAAGCACGCGTTTGGATCTGCAGCTGAAGGGGTCACTTACGAATCCTCAGCCGCTAGAGGGTGCCTCCGGATCCCTAAGAGGCCATCTCTGGATCCACAGCCTTTAGAGGCCGTTCCCGGATCCTCTCCCGTAAAGGGCAGTCCCCTGATCCTCGGCCATTCGTAGCCATCCCTGGATCCTTGGCTTTAGAAAGTTGCCTCCTTTTTTCTCCCCTTTTTTGTCCTTTTACTTTCTTTTCGTTCAGGCTTTTTTTAGTTCACTCTTTCTTTTTTTATTTGGACCCTCAGCACGGAGCCGTTTCGGTGTTACCGAAGTGTTGTAAATGGAATTGACAGGTTGTGCTTGTGTGACTGGATGAACTGAACCAGAAGCGCTCCGAGTTTTTTCATGCTTGATTCATGTTTTTGCAAAATAAGTAAACGCAGCCAGAGTACAAGTCACAATGAGCTGGGCTCATGGAGGCTGATTGCTTCTAGGGGTCTTGGGAGTTGTAGTTTGGCGCCACGATCTGAAACTGCCCGTCCTGTTCATAACAACCTACCTTATAATCTGTTCTAGCCACAAGTTGGACCAGCAATGGCTTGTCGACTTGGTCCCTCGCTTCTATCACTGAAGTACAGAAGACAATAAAAACACTGCAGAGTGGCAAATCATAGGTTTCATAGCAATTTTCTGTCCATGGGTACACTGCCCAAATCATTAACTGTGGCCTCTGTTTCCTTCGTTCATAAAATTGACCCATTACTTTGCAGTAGCATGATCTCTCCAAGTCATTAACTGACCAAAACCAGACACATGCAAGAGCAGCATTCATTCTTCAACAGCATTCATCAGAAGACTCCTCAGTATCTTTTCTTCCAGTGTACACCTTGTACAATGCCAGTGTAGTACAATCCCCCACTTTCAGCTCTTTAAGGTGAAATGCTCTTTGAGGGGGGGTTTGATCACCTTTCGCCTTTGCTCTACAGGCTATCTGTCAATAAATCCACGGCTTTTAGAGAATCACTGGCTAAAATCAATCCATGAACTACTCCTTTACATTTTAACATCTTAACCAGCTTAGTTCTCTTTCCCAATATTGGACATACTGAGGAAAATTAGGAGATCTCTAAGACCATATGCTTAAACTTTACAAAAGCTAATGTTTAATCTTTTCACCCTAGTGTGCTCCCCTGGCCTCTATCTACTTACGTTTCTACTTCAGGGTTTACATGCTTAGGCTTTTCAGTAACTTCATACTCATAGGAGACACTGTTAAATCTCATCAAATCCACCCAAACTTTAGCATTTGTTTCAACACATCCAATCCTGATCAGTACATTGTAGTTCATCAGCAGTGAATATTGTCCCCTTTGTTCTGGAAGAACAAGCCATTTTTGCAACTAACTAACTATAGTGCTAAAGGTGGAGTTACCCAACTCTATTTTTTCGTTACTGCTGGCCTTGCAACTTCCTCAAACTCTTCTGTTGGATCAAACCCAACAAGCCAGATTGCTGCCCTCTGTGGGTACACCTCGAGCTGTCCACCACAAACTGTTTTATGCTCTCCCTGATCTGTTTCCAACTCCCCCTCTCATCTATGGGAGTTTTGACAACTTGGATGTTCAAAATTAACAATTGGCTCCAATTTAAAAAACAACATGGGCTTCATATGGGCTCAACCCACACCCTCATTTTACAGAGACACCAATTTAATTCCCCACACACTGCTCGTACCTTCTGCTGCTGGCTAGTGAAAGGCATTGCTACGTTTATTGAAAATATGCCTAGGTGGTGTCTATTCGTGTTTTTTCGTGCTTTATTTAATTTAGTAGATTCCTCACTTTGTACAATATTATTTCAACATTTTTTAATCTTAACTTTGTTCCTAACTAAAGGCAAACTAGTATTTGCCACAAACAGGGTGATTCACTGTCAGCTGGTCAGACTCACCTGGATACAAAATCTTGGCATTCCGGTCTCCAATAGCCATCTGTCTCAGATGAGATGAGATGAGATGCGATAAGTTAAGCTATGATGTTGATTGACACTGTACAGGTACAATGATAACAGGGAAAGAGCCTGTAATTTACATCATTAAAGAAGTATAAAGTATGAAGTACACAATAGATAAATAGACAACTAGCTGTGTTGTACCTAGTGTATGATTCAACTTATGAATCTTGTGTATAATACTGTACTCTCACAACATCCAAATCACATCACGTTCTATTTTACATAACGCATCATGGCCTTTGTGAGACATGACTGTGTATGAACATATACATATACTGTAGGCCCATTAGGACCTGCCAATTGGAAGGCACTTCCTGGCTCATGGCAGCTGTGGGTTAGCTTTTTTTTAGATAATAATAACAGAATAAATATATGAATTGGTTATTTACTGATTTCTTGGTTACATGTTGTATATTTGTATCTATGTGATCATTAAATATCAACTCAATGATCACGTTTATTTTATTTATATCAAACATATTTTGAACCTGTTTTCCAAAACTATTTCGGTTTCTATAGAACACTTGGATAATTATATTATTATTTATATATATATTATTTGTATAAGCTCAGCTTATATTTAAATCATGATCATCTCCACTTGGTACTGTATTGCTAAAAAGTAAAAGAGCTAATGGCACAGCGATATATTGAAGCGAGCACGAGTATGAGCACTACAAGCCAAAAACTATGATGATTAAATCATATTTAATAAAGTCCTTTATTTTCTGTGCGTCTTGCAGCACATATCGGAGTTACTGGCAGTAGTCAGGCTGCCGTTTATTCACCCGAGTTACTTGCTGAATGTGGTGGACAATGAGGAGCTGATCAAGTCATCTGAGGCCTGCAGAGACCTGGTGAACGAGGCCAAGCGATACCACATGCTCCCTCATGCACGCCAGGAGATGCAGACGCCCCGTACCCGGCCAAGACTGTCCGCAGGTATAGAGATGAAAAGATAAAACTAATTTCTGCCTTTACTTTTGCTTGTGTGATGATGTATTACATTTATGCAGAAATATAGGCATTTCTATAGGGTTTACATATAAGCTTCTAGCACCATAGTGCACACTTTTCAGTTTATTAGCTGCACATTGTATCGGGTACAATATAATTCAAGACGCTTTGTAGGTATATAGTTACCAATACACTCTGCCCAGTCCATAATTAGATAGCTACCACTGCTGAAAACATTATTATTATTATTATTATTATTATTATTATTATTTTGGGTAGTAGTTGCTGCACTGGTACATACATATTGGCCACATTCTTGGTCACACCTACTATTCTGGACAGTAGTATTACATTTAGAAACTGTAAGTGATTTTTTTTTTTTTTGCACCAGTGTCTTTCATCACTGTTTCATCAGAGTTTCAGACCACAGGAAGCTGTTGGCTGGATATTGGCTTGATAACTGCATGACTGAACAGGTGTACAGATATTCCTAATAATGTGGCTGGTGTGTCTATATACCGCACTTTTAAACTTCTTGTTTTGTACTTAGTTTGCTTGGCTTATTTAATGAGAAATTTTGGCTGACATTCACAGCTCAGTCTAAATGTTCAGAAAGCCTTCACACACAGAGTTCTCTGTGTTGTTCAGAAGATGTCATGGTTCCTATTTTTTGTAGCTTGCCCAGCTTCATCAGAGTAGACACTGTGAGCTCTATATGGATTTAGTTAGTCCATATGGAGTGTAGCCTTGTCTCACATTCTGACTGTTATTGATCGAAGGCCACTGCAATACATGGAGCAATGAAGTGCAGTGTGAATACACCGAGGCAGTTTTATCTGAAGAATGATATTGCGCACACATCCCTCTCATACAAATCGTAATATTTCTGAGCTGCATCTTCAAAGTCATTTCAAGCCTCTTGTAACGGCTTGATTAAGACTGAATGTTAGAGAAAAGGTTTTTTATTGAAGCAGTTAAGCAGAACGGGCAGGTGAGCCAAGCAAAACACGTCACAGCCTTACAGCTTTCTCGTGACAAGCACCTACCAAAACACTTCTCAATAAATCTCTGAGGCCTGTGTAAATACCAGTAGTACGTTCCATCCTTTAACCACACTGTGTTGGTTAGCGCTGTTAAATCAGATGTTTATGGAAGTAGCCGTGGCAACGGTTTAAGAGATTTGCTGTGGGCTCTGTGATTTTTTTTTTTTCCTTCTCATCTCCCAGACCTTGAGGCTTTTCTCTATAAAATGGAGCTTAATTATCCTCCGAGAGGCATTATAGGTTTAGTTTAAATGCAGCGCCACCACACAGAACGCATTTTCTGCTCTGCAGAATTCAGGTAATTGCTGAAAAAAATGCCAGTTTATGAAAGGGACAGTTTTGGAGTATATAGTCTATGATAAGGTCCATCATTAACTGCTTGTTGCATAAAATCTAGGGGGGATTAAGTTCCACATAAAGGTGGCTGTGATTAAATGTCTTTGTCACACTGTATTATCTTTTATTTTTGGTAACACTATTGCCATCTCATCCATTTCACTGTTCAATTTAAGAATATATACAGATGTGAAGATGTTGGCTTGTGAGGCAGCCTAGCTTATTGTGGCTCTGCTGCACAGCGCGATGGCCTGTCACCTGCCTGCCTCATTTGTGACGCAGAAAAGAGGGCAGGCAACAGCAAACAAAAATAACAAGACACACACCTTGATATATATAGAGAAAAGAAAAAGTAGCGAGGGCACAGCAATGGACAGACACATATGCTCGGAGAGTAGAATGTTGAAGAAAGGGAGCTGGTTATTCATAATGACAGATGGCCATAGTTCTGTAGAGGGAATAACATTCACGTGTGAGTACTTACAAGAGCTCGTACATAGTATACACACAGTGTGAAAGCCCTCCTCACCCATAAACCACCTGAGCCGGTACAATCTGGCTAATGTAAGAAAAGGCACTGAGTATTATATCATGCATCAAGCATGTGTGTAACATCCTCCCATACAGGGCAGGGGTACTTTTAGTGCTCTCATTTTCTCTCAGCGTTTTCTTCTTCTAACTCTCATTTACACATTCCTCTGTTCCCTCAAATTTAGATATAATAGTTGTAGGCAACACAGTAATGTACTCAGAGGTGGCAGAAGTATGCAAGTTCATTACTTAAGTAAAGGTACTCTTAAGTAAAATCAGTCTGATGCAAAAAGTTGAAGTATGGCTTATATATTGTTTTCAGTTAGAAGTACAAAATACAGTGCATTCTACTAAATATACTAGAAATACATAATGAGGCGCTTGTACTTAATGAACGTACCAAATGTATGCTCACAACCCTGTCTAGGGGAAACACTTAATTTGGTATGTGGTATGATGGAAACCAAAAAAACGCTGTTACACATGGCTCCCATAACCCATAAATATTTAATGGCACCAGTTCATGATTTGTCCTTCTTTTGACCACTGAGGTTTCTTACCACTGCTGACTGAAACCCAAAGTAGCTCATGTCTTCATAACTTCCCAGTTTCTCTAGTACCCAACATGCTGCTTGCAAGATTCAACTCTTTGCTTGTCAAAAATATGACATAACTCGTTTAATATACGATGCAACCATACTTTTAAAATAATAAAAATAATTTATAAGCAATCTGTACGTTTACTTGAGTGGAAAACTTAGAGGATTTCTTTTACTGGAGTAAAATATGTAAACAGTATCTGAGGAAGGCTAAGTATAGGACTTCTGTAACTCATACATCACTGGGCATCCTGCATGTAAATATATTTAAGGCATGTTGCATGTACCATTCTTTATGGCTTCTTTATAACTAAAGCTACTATTCACGAGGTGATGTTCACTTGAAATGTTTTCCTGGTAGACTGGTTTCTCGTTAGTATGGTAACAAAGTAAGTATTCAGTAGCTCTGTGGATGGTTGAAGATTTCCAGCATGTTCATTCTTCATTGGTGTCTAATTAGTAGTTTGGTCACATGTAGAGTAGACTAATTAAGAACCATATGAGATGAATTTCCTGAAGTCTGAGCCTTTGATTCTCCCACCTCTGGCCTTGAATGTATAACGATTGATAAATACTTAAATGACTGATTAAGTTATTTCTTTGAATGTAGAGCTGTTTTTTTGCCCACGGAGCAGTCCTCATTTGTGGCTTAACTGAGAACTTAGATTCGTTGACTCCAATTAAGGCTTTTTTAAGAGTTTAATTACTCAGTTAATGATTACTCTCCAGTGAAAAAAAAAGCTCAATAATTGCATTGTTATCCATTGCATTTAGTAATTTACCAGACTAATTCAGAGCAAATTACAACTTATACAATCTTCCAGTGTACAGTCCAAGTAATTGTGGTATAAAATGGTAAAAATGTGGTAGTTTGACTGTTTTGTTGTTTAAGCCCCAGACCTTCTGTAGCGCAGTCCAGTGATTTAATTGCTGTGCCACCACAATCCCGACATCACGTGATAAAGTTTCTTACACACTCCGAAACACTCAACTTTCATTTTATTAGGTAGACATCCTTGTTTCTGCACTCATTGAGTTACACTTACAATTTACAAGCACTATGTAGTTCTACAGTTATATACTATAGTCCACATCAGTGTCACTGCAGTGCTGAATATGATTCACCACCCAAGTAGTACCTGATGTGACCTGGTTGCCCTGTGGGGGTCCTGGTCGTTAGAGAGCAGAGTACAGCATACTAACAAACTAGCTAGGGAAACGAATGGTCTGCTGAAAGTTGAGTTGATCAACTGGACAGTAAGTATCGAAACGAGAAAGAGGTGTACCTCATAAAATGATTTGTGAATGTGCAGCATATCATTGCATTTGCTTCAGCCATTAGTAAGGTTTTGCCTCTTCTAGCAGTAATCATTATGTGGATAGTCTAAATAACTAGACAACATGAACATAGATTGACAAGCTCAGGTCTGGATTATAACCTTAAATTTGTATAACTTTTCAGAATTTGTTCAAGTAAAGATGGCAGTTGTGTGCAATTTTCGCCTGCATGTATTAGATAACTAATGACTTGCAGTGAAAGGTTTTTGTTACAAATTCTTACAAGGAGCACGCACACACCGTCCAACCATGATTAAAGTCTGAGTAAATGTTTAAATAACAATAGCTGCCAGTGGACGCTGTCTCCTTAATTCACATTAGGAATCGGTTAAAGCTTAACGGATCAATCAGGTAGCATTGCCTGCTTGTCAGGTAATGACAAGCATTACACTCATAACAGTCTGTGCCTCTCAATAGGACAGACCAATCCATGTGCTGATTTTTCATCTTCTCTCGCTGTTAATAATAGCAGTCCAGTCATTCTTCGTTACATTAGTGCATTTAGTAAAAATGTCTTGACAGTTCTCTCAGTATAGCTCATCTACTGGATTCTCACCATTAATGTGCTAGTCACATAGATTCTGGATTAAACAATGACTTAGGGTCATGCTTAGTAAATGTTATACATTTTTCATGTTGTCTTAAGTATTTGCTGTCAAATGATGAGATTATGTAAGACAACTCTTTGTATCTGGTGGCTTTATCAGCATTGTAATCAGGATGGTGTTAAGTGTGAATTCTAGCCAAGGAGAACAATTATGGCTATTTGTTTCATCTAGTTCAGGTAAAATTCTCAGGTTATTTCCAGGAAGACCAATGTATGATCAAGAACCAGTGAAATGATACAGCAATCCCATTTTATTTCCCGTTTTGAAGCAGTTTTGTAAGATTTCTAACCTATTGCCCATGCCAGTAGTGATCCAATGCTGATATCCCTTCAGTAGCCAAGCCTGCACAATACAAGCCTCAGAATATTTGACATGGATGACTTATGTCATGTCAGTCAATATCAAACACAGTAACCGCATAAAATATGTCAGGGGACTGAACTGAAAAATATCTAATCCCAGTCCACCTGGAGGCACTAAACAAACCTCTATACATGTTATCTTTTTAGCTTTGGTCATGGCTTGACTGGACCCATCCCTCAAGACCACAGGAAGACAAGCATCAATACACCTCATAGAATCACCCTGGTGGTGAAATTGACCCCTGGCTGTGCAAATGGCTGATTTACTCTCTGCCTTTAAATGGAAACTACAGTTCCATCTCTTCATCTGGCCTTTAAGCAAGGTGAAGGTAAACTGAAGTTACAGAAACTTCAATAAAACGAAACATTTAGGACTACGTAGATGAGCAGCAGTAGTGTCTGGAAATTGGAGCGACTCAGATATGTGGGTGCTGTTGTTGATGCACAGGATGATTTCTGGACTACTAATCAGAAAGTTGTTTAGTTAAAACTGTCTGCAACTGTGAGCCCTTGAGCAACCTTCAACTGCTCAACTCATTTGTAAGTCATTTAGAATAAGGCGCCTGTTAAATGCTATAACTGTAATTATACTGTGAATTAATGCAGGGACTTAAGGGGCAATCCACAGATACAAAGTTGTAGTGTCTGTAGAGAGAAGTGCAAATGAGAAACAACTTATCTTGTGCAACTTGACTGTCATGGAAAGTGATATTGCATGTGGTCAAGTAGTTAGTATTCCTGGTTTTCATCCAGGCTTCACAAGTTCAACTCCCCATATGGGAAGTTATATTTAGTGTACACCTTAATTAATCTAGTCAAGACAAAGGGGGTAAGATATTTGGATCCCACCTCTGGTAAGCTGACACTGTCAGACCCTTGAGCAAGGCCCTTAACCCACAACTGATTGTGTTGTAAGGCTGTATCAGTTGTAAAGTCATTCTCAATAAGGGTGTGTGCTAAATTAATAAATGTAAATTACCATGTAGGGGTATATTCTAAGAGGGGACTGTGGTGGATTAGGGGGTAATGTAGTGGATTAAGGACCAGAAGGTCCATGGCTCCAATCCCACCTCTGCCCAACTGCCACTGTTGGCTCCCTGATTAAGGCCCTTACAGCCAACAATTAATTGGCTTGTTAGATTGCATCAGTTGCAAGTTGCTCTGGATAAGGATGTCTACTAAATGACTAAAGTTTAAAGGTCTCAAAGCCTGAACATTACCAGAAAAGCTATACCAGATTTGTTCAGGATTGCATCTGTGAAAAAAACTGTATTAGACCTTTGGTGTTGAGGCTGGGCTTTACTATGTTTCTACTCTAGGTGACATTGTGGTTCATTTAACAGGGATTAAACTGGATGTGGTCCTATACTTGGCCCTATATGTGACCTGCAGGTGTACTGGTGAGTGGGTGTTCCCCTGGCACTGACCACAATTTTGTGCTTCTGCAACAGCCCTGAGCCCAGCTGGAGCACTGTGCTCCAGTTCATGCCACATTAACCCACTGCAGGCACATAAATACAGGGCAGTAGCAGAAAAGGGGAAGAAGCATGACGAGCTTTAAGCCATGGGAGACTTGATGTTATCTTTTTGTAGGCATCCAACACTGATTAGCTGCATTCACAGCCTTATTACGATGTGCTAGCTTTTTATTTCTGAGAAGAGTTAAAAAGGTTGACAAACGCTTCCCATCAGCAGGACAGATGCCAGACAGTTGCATTGCCTTCTGCCCTGATGGATGCTTTCAAAACTAATTTATTTCCCAAACAGTGCAAGAGAAAAGCCTTCTCAGTACATAATATCACATTTTTTTTGTCCTGACTACTTCAATAGACAAGTCCAAAGAGAGTAGAGTCAAAGCATAATTGGCCCTGCTCTCTGACTGGCCTTTCTAATACTGGAAGAGTTTTCTGGACCATTTTCACCAGCAGGTCAGTGAACACTGACTCATGTTCCCATATGATCAGTCCTAATGCAGTTTATGGGAAGAGCACTTCTTTACAACAGTACAGTGAGATTTGACTGGGGGCTCAGATTGCCTTGCCAGACTAGTCCAGGGTCAGCAAGGGTGAGTAGAGGTGATTGCAAGCAGCAGGAAAGACGGGGAGAAAGAGAGGTATCTATTTCTTTTCATCCCTCTACATGCTATTATTACTGGTGTTTAGCTCAGTGTGAGGTGAACTACCTGGGTAGCTTCATCTCCTGGGAAGGAAAGCTTATTTATTGGTGGCAGGTGCTGATCCAGTGCCATGGATAGGCTCATTAAGAGGAAACGGGTGGAAGGAAGATGCTGTGATTGCTGAATGGTGTCAGAAGGAGGAAAAATGCACTGAGTACAGAGATTCTCACCTGTCAAAGGCGCAGTCTCCCACAGAGCTACCTGTGGAGAAACATAGACAGATGGACAGAAAGATAAACAGGAAGGGAAAGAGTCAGGGGTGCTGTCAGTGCAGAATTCAACTTCTTGTCCTCATATGAGACCTGATTGATTGACAGGTTTTCTAGAGTGTGTTTATTCTATGGAAAAAAATAGAGACACTGTTTTGTAATCCTCTGCTTTTACTGCCTTAATAAGATCTTAATTCCCGCATATGTTAGGAGTGTGAGGTGCTGTCAGGTTTCAAATGAAAATGCTCAGGCATTGCTGATCACTAAATCAACTACATGTTCAGTTGATTTACTGAAAAGAAGTAGATATTGCAGGGGAAAAAAATTAATATGACATTAAATACTGGGAAAAACTTTTAGCTTACCATTTGATTTGTTGTTTTAGCAGTGACATAATGAATATATAACATATTGTTTATGATTGGACCCCAAATTATGGAATGGATTCAACATACTGTTTTTTTCCACCAATCTTTATTCCTGTCTTTGTAAGCTTTGGCATATCCTAGACTTTCCCCCTGTTTCTCTTCCCAAAAAAGTGGATATTTGGCTGCTGTCCTTCCAAAAAGAAAATCCTGATTAAGCTTAATTAAACTTTCTGCTATAGTTCAGGCTTAAGGGGAAGTCACACAAATTACTTGCCACTGTAGCTTTTAGCTGCTGTTTTTTCAGAATGTCTATTTTTCTATTTCTGAGCCACGAGTGTTCTCAAGTAGGTTTTTGTGCTTAATAGAATTGTTAGAACTTAATCCAAATCTGGTGTATACAGGCATGCGGAAGGAATTTTTATTTAGGGGGTGACTGCCAGCTAAATGTTGGCATTCGTATTGGTCACACACCTGCATGCAATCTCTCTTTCACAGACGCATAAAGGGACCGAACCAAAAGCTTAATGTTAACTGTGTTGCATATGAAGTAGCTAACCAGGCATGACATGTACAATGTGTCCAGTATTGCTCGTCAAAATTTGTGTGGGTAGTGTCTCTGGAGTTTGGAGGCATTAGAGGGAGCATCATAGATGGATCAGTTAATATGCTGTTCAATCAGTGTAACGTAACTACTCAGAAAACATTTGCCCAATTAATAAAACTATGTAATCAATGCAACTGTGAATCTTTCCGGTCTGAATATTTTTTAATATTTTATTAATATATTTCTCTGTTCAAATTGTTATATAGGTAAACCTAGACCTGTAGACAATTATAGACTGTACTACATTCTGATAGATGTCAGTCTTTTTAGATAATAGCCATGGGCCTCTCTGAAATAAGCATAATTGATTTAACAAACACAAGTTAAAGCAAATGTGAAGACAAGTGACCAATAAACCTACTCATAGGCTGGTCAGGAATGGAAAGTCAACTGCAAGTGCAGCAGGAAAGTCTTTCAGGATCTGGATCAGAACTTCGCCAGTCCACTGAACAGCATACGTTTAAATCAACCATTAAGCAGAAATATTCCTAAAACAGAATTGGGAACAGAACAGGCAGGGATCATTCAGAGCAAACCTTCTTAGTTTAAGAGAGTCAGTAAAAGACTTCCAGACCTGCGTACCATATATATTTTATATATTTATACTTTAAAATATTCTGTTTGCTGTTTACTCTTAAATAAAGATTGCTGTCCACAACACTTAATGACAATTTCAAAACACACGAATAATAAAATATCTTTGTCCAGTCCTTTGTCCTTTACTAGTACACAGATAGTTCAGTTCATCAAGCTCTTTTCATGCACATTTATATTAATCATTCTAATCTCAAAGCTCTAAATTAATTCTGATCTCTCTCTCCCAACCATCTGAATGCCCAGCCAGTTTCTCATAAATGCCTCTTACCTTCCCTTTATTTGTAATGAACAAGGTGGGACACTGGCAGAGAGAACAGAGAAAGACCCAATATTTAGTGATTACGTTGAAAGCATGAATCATTACTTGATCATTTATCATGATTACTAAATGTTATTAATGTGTGCTGTTAACATATATCCCATAATATAAAGTAATACTATACACGATTACATATTTCTGCCATAGTACTTCAAGAACCAAAAAAGTTCCCAGAAGTTCCCCCGCTAATTTTCAGAATCAAAAGCACATTGTAAGAATTTCCCCAAGATTCCTCAAACAAGAATAAAGACAGTTATCTAGCTGCAGAAATGTTTGTATATTGTTCTGTTCAGCCATAGTATTTGCATGTGCAAAGTTTTTGGTGTAGTTTCATATTCTGTTTGCGCCAGGTGTTCTGTTACAGCAAAACATCACTTGATCGGAATGCGCTGTTTGCATCCTTAATGAGCCGTATCAGTTATTCTAATTAAGCTGTCATTTTGAGTTGTACAAAGTTTCTTTTCCAGATGTTCTCCCTTTCCCCATTTACTGATAACATGCAATAAATAATAGAAAGTGAAAAATCTGAAAATCTAAACTTTCTGCAGCTTAAAATTACTGCATAATTAGAATAATTAATATGGCTCATTAAGGAGTTGTCTAATAACCTTGTCAGCGTGGAGCACCAGCATTAGCACATTATTTTTGCCCGGAAAGGTTATTAAATGTAATTGCTGTTTAAACAAACCCCCAGAGTGACAGATAACCACTGTTTTTACTTAAGGGAATCTGTGGAAATAAAAGCATCATCTGGCAGTAGCTGGCCAGCCAGCTTGATGAAGTTTTTGAATCAGCTCTGTCTTGTTTTTTTTTTACCGGCATGGTTTTTGTGTTTTTCCTCAACAAATATGAGTTTCTGTAAGACAATAATTGTAGGACATCCTGACTGCCAGGAAAGTAAAAGTTCATAAGTATATAAACAGAGCACTGGGTTACAGCACCACATTCAGCATTCAATCTTGGTAACATTATTACGTGTGCATTTCAAAAGTAAAACAAAAACAGCAGGCGTTCTCTTCATGCTTGCGGTGAGTGAAAATAACCTGTTCGTGTGTCTGCTGTCTGTGTTCAGACGAGAAACGCGCTTCATTCTGATGACAGACTGTACCAGTTTTGCTCCATTTCTCATGCTTCTGCACCAGAGCAGACAATCACCTCCATTTCCTATTCAATCTCCCATCCAACTAAAAACAAAAGGTCTCTGTGGTATTCTTCACTATTTTTTATCCATCTATTTTTTCACTCCAGTTGTGTTTTTTCCTAGCTGCCCCAGAGAGGTTTGCCGAAAGGGGGGTGGGCGGGGGTGGGTGTGTGTGACAGTGTTTATAAGAAGGATGCAGGAAGAGAGAGAAGCCCATGGATCAGCCAAGCTGTTGTTGTCAGGGGAGCGCCAGGGAAGTATTGATTTTGAAAGATGAGCCAGCGGTTACAGGGAGCTCAGGGATGTCTGAACCTCTCAGTCTCTCACTTTCTCTCTGTCTCTCACTTTCTCTCTGTCTCTCACTTTCTCTCGCCACAAAGCTTCTGTCAGGTGCCTTTATGGCGGACCTGTACAGGTGCACATATGTAGACAGCAGGAAGCATTACACAGTGTTAAACTGCTCTGCTTAGTCTATTTGAAAATTCTATGTTCTAAATTTTATATATTATATTATAGTGCTATATTATAGTGATATCCTGGGTTGACTGAACATAATGTTTTATTTCAAATGATTATTGTGCAATATTGTATGTTTTAGTGTTTGTGTTTAATTTGACCCTCCCCAGGATATATTACCTGCTCCAGATCCTAATAATTCAAATTGAAATACTTTTGAATGCTAAACCGTTACTGTGACCACTTTGATGTAAATATCTTGCATAAATCTGCTGCTGCTGCTTTTTCCAAACAAATCAGACTCTGAGTGTTTTCATATTTTGTTAAGTAGAGCAGCAGCTACAGTGATAGATAACTGTAAATGCATTCATATTCATCGTTATGTGTTTGTTGCCATGGTGACATGTAATGAGGGACATTGATTTAGACCTGGTAGTAGATCTGTGACTGAATAGACTGTTCTGACTGTTAGATCTGCCAACTAATTCTGAACATTTGCTGTGCTTAGTTTGCTGAGTTATAATTTAAAGATTATGAAGTAAAAATTATTACAATTAAATTCATTATGTAGTCTTAACTATAACTTTGTACTTATTTAGTTATTAACATTTCTTTATTCTCCATCCACTCATTTTACAGATGCAATGTTCACTTAGCAATCACTTTATTTAGGTGCATGTCCTTGTTTTTATACACTGTCCATTTGATCAGTTCCACTTACCCTGCAGATGCACCTTGTAGTTCCTTGTAGTGTTATTAACACTTAGTTTAAACATCTCAGTGTTACTGCTGAACTAAAAATAGTTCACCTACCAGAAATGTCCAGCCACCAGCATCCTGTAGGTAGCGTACTGTGAACACTTTGAAGGATTAGAGAATGACTAACCCAAACTGTCCAACAGCAGATGAGCCACTGTCTCTGATCTACAAAGTGGAGCAATAAAGTGTCTAATAGAGTGCACAGTGAATGATCACAGTGTTTACAAACTCCAACATCCCTGATGCGTCTTTTTCAGTCATGCCAGCAAAACACACACTAACACACCACCACTGCGTCAGTGTCACTCCAGTGTTGATAATAAGCCACCACCCATACAGTGCCTTATCTTTGGGGGTCACTGAACCTAATGATCAGGGTTCTGTGGCTGTCCTGACTATTAAAAAACAGATTAAATGGGGCTAACTATAAAGTATGTAGAGAAACAAATTACTGCAACTACAAAGTATATCTAATGTATATGGTAAGAAAGTTATGGTTCAATTTGATCAAGTAAGCAATGAGTGTAGAAACACAATAATAACGTGTACATAATAAAGTGATCTGTGAGTGTATGTTATTCATAATTTGAGTTGCACTGTGCCTCACTAATAACACAGCTGACCTGAATATTAAAGTTTGCGGAGAGTGGAGAGTCGACGTGTTGGAGAGGTCTATTTTGTGCAAGAATGCTACGGCCATCCTGTCCAAGGTTTAGTCACTGGAGGGCTGAACAGATGGTTAGGACTTTAGTTAAGCTCTGATAATTCAGTTCAGAACACATTGCGGCTTGCTTATGTAGGTTACATTAAAATTAGTGGTTTAGGCAATGCAGTCATGTTTGTTAGCATACTTTGTCTAAAAATTTGCTCTCAGTTTAGTGGCTCCTGTCCCTAGAGTGTTTGTGCAAGCTAATTTGATGTCATCTGCTGTGTTGATATTCTGGGATTTCATTTCTATCCAGCTTGGTTAATCAGTGGACCTAATGGAGCAGTGCATTCCATCAGTAAGCCATTATCTCCTAACGCTCCTTGTACCTCTTAGAGCTATGTTTAACTGCTTCACCATCATCACCTAAAGGGGGTGCTGACATGCTCGCTGCTTTAACAGAGCTTAACCCCCTAGCACTTCTCGTTATTTCTCTGACCTGCAGGAGTCGCGGAGGTGATAGTCTTGGTCGGAGGGCGCCAGGCCATCGGCATGAACCAGCGTTCACTGACAGCAGTCACCTGCTTCAACCCTCAGAATGGCAAGTGGTATCCCCTCGCTAGCCTGCCTTTCTACGAACGTGAATTTTTCAGTGTCATATCAGCGGGGGACAATATTTATCTGTCAGGTACTGTCCTGCTGTCTACTGTACCTTTTGTAGATTGCAGCATCAATTTGTCAGTGGATTCACAATACACTGTTTTGCCTCCAGAGACTACAATTTGCATATGTGCCACATTTGTTCAGACATATGCCTCATGTTCAATCAATTAATGAGTATGTAAATGAGCTCTAATTAGAGCCTGGTGTTCATGAGCTGTGAATGTCACTGTGGCCTCTTATCAGGTGGGACGGAGTCGGGGGTGATGGTGGCAGATGTTTGGTGCTACATGTCCTTGCTGGATAACTGGAATCTGGTCTCACGCATGACGGTAGCACGTTGTCGACACAACAGCCTGGTGTATGACGGGAAGCTCTACACAATCGGAGGACTCAGCATGGCTGGGAACCTGGATCATGTAGAAAGGTCATTTATCTTGTTCCTACATGAACACATGCTAGAGATCCAATCATTTAATGGCCATCTGATCAACACGCTTTAGCTTTAATGACTGATATCTTGACAATTATAACCAATTACAACGGAATAAAAATCTGTCTTTTAACACTGGATGTTGCAGTATACTCAGAGGGTCAAATTAAAAAGGTTTAGCACGTGTATATCTACTACCATAAATATTAATGTCATACTTTGAAGTTTGGTTGACATGTTTTAAAATGTATTTATTCATTAATTTTATTATTATTTTTTTATTTATTTTCAAGAAGAATTTGCTTTGCTTTAACTATACTGCTCACAAAAATGATGGTATATTTTTTTTATTTCATAATTCATTTTGAAATATCCCCTATTTTTTTGTAAGTGCATATGCATACATAGGAACTGCTTTTTAAAGTTATTTACATAGTGCTTTTTATAATGGAGCATTGTTTCAAAGCAGCTTTGCTTTGAAATCTACAATTTCAAATATCTGCTAAAACCAATTGCCAATCTCAAACTGAGCAAGTATACGGCTCTAAGGTTTAACTGTTTAAAAGCGAATACTGCATTGCCTGTTCCGGAAATGAATGTTTCTTGGACTCATAACTTCTTGGCTGTGTGTAGCCAAATAGGTTTGTTTATTCATGGTTTTATTATATTGTGAGTGTTTCTATTTTAGTTTTTCAGCGAGTGATGTGTGTAACAGTGTAGGCCTCAGATGCTGTGTGGATGGTAGCGTTCCACTTATGCTGCCAGCGGTATCTCTGACACAGTTGTGTATTGTTTGCACACAGTTTTAGTGTGAAAGTACCCTATATTTACATTTGAGTAGTATAAAAAAAAGCTATGTGACTGTGGTACTGTCCAGTCAATACCCATATTGTTGTCAGATCGGTCAGATAGCCAGTAACTCTGTATCTGAGGGAGGGGAGGCTGGATAGGAAGATCATTTTCTAGTGCTACAACACTGACCTTTACCCAGTCCTGAGATGAACTGGGGTCCTGTTCAGGCAATGTACTCATCAGCACCTAATGAAAGTTTAATGTGTTCTTTGATCAAGTGAAATAGCAATACTAGCAGGTAGCAGCCATCATCTGAACAACGTAGTTCCTACAAACTACTACCTAGCATCACTTAATGGAACTTTTTAGGAGTTGTCGTTTTTTTATTAAGACAGAAACGGAATGGGCAGCAATACGACAGGGAACATGCTCAGAATATTATGTTTCCGGCTCCTCTAGCTGGTTCTAGTAAGTCACTGAAGTGACTATATGAAAAAGTCCAGCGTGCTCCAGTGGCAGTGAGCCCACGAGGGCGAGATTAAACGGGGCAATCAAAAAAACATTACAGCTCTTATTAAAGTAGGCTGCTGCGCCTCATTACAGGATTGAATGGAACTCATGAGTGCCTCTCAGCACATAAGTCCCTCAAAATGAAAACCTCTAATTCGATATTTTTTCCTTAATGCGTCCAGTGCTGTGCATTATGATCGAATACTTTCCTTCCCACCAACAGCCATGTAATAGGAACACCTACTCTCATATTTTTGAATTAGAGATTTTGTCGATGTACCATGTTTTCGCAAAACGAGGAACATACAACGCGTTTAATTTCCAAGAGCTTAATGGAAGAGAGCTTTTGCAGAGTGTGAGCTTATGCAAGGCCGAGCAAGATTGCTGACCAAATGCCCCCTATTTAATGGCTGAACCAATATGTGATGTGCTGGTAAACGGATCTAATAACTTCCCCACTCACCATAACATTCACATTTTTTACGCTTCTCAGAGTTCAGCTGACAGCCGGCGTACGGCAAATCAAACTCGACGAGAGCGGGGGTCAGCCTGCATTATTCCTAATAACTTACGGCATGTTATTTCAGGTCCAGCAATTTACTCGCAGAACATGTGAGCATCGCAAACGTTTGCATGCCTTATTCCACTGGATTAGATGGTGAACATGATGCAAACTGTAGGAAACAGGGCTGTGTGTTCTCAGTATAGGTCAGTGGCCCGACTCCTGGGTGTTAGTGTTCTTTCTAGCATGTCGATGCTCTTCATGCCTCAAATGTTTTTATTTCCTTTAGAATCGTTCTACTTTACCTCATACCAGCTCCCTAAGATATGACTGGCTTTACTTCTGTTTGACTAAGAGGTGCTGGGAAAAATCCACTTAGCAGTGCAGTTTGCATTGCTATTGCACCACATTGATTGGAGCCCCTTGATGTGGACATGGTCTGTAGAACATAGACAATGCCATGGGACCATTTGGTTACAGACCTGTGCATGCCCAGTGTGCCTCCTCTGGCCCATAACTCACCTAATGACCCGCCATTCATTGTTTCCTGACTTTTCCATCCTCTTACATACAACATTTCCTCTTTGCTAAATTATGTCTTCAATCAGGCCTCTCCCAAAGCTGCTTTATGCTCCTTTTCTCTCTGTCAAAGACATGCGTTAGGGTAATTGGATGCTCTAAATTGCCCCCATTGTGAGTGTCTGTCAGTGTGTGCATTGTAACCTTGCTCCTGTCACCAGTAGCCATTGATACTGACGTGACATTACATAAATAAATAAAACAAAATTCTCTCTGACAGTGGGAGACACATCAGCAGTGAAACGATAACACTTCAATTGTCTGAAATACTCAAGAGAACTGAGAGATCATGCTGTGCATCAAGATGTGGTTTAAATTTGCCTAATTCTCTTATAAAAGTTACTCTTGATAAATGTGTCAAATTGTTTGGGCAAGGGAGAGTTCATTTATTGAAATACATTACAGTCTGTTACATTTTAAACATGGGATATAATTAATAGTTTTTTAATCTATGGTGCTACTCTCATTGGTCAGTTTATCAAAAGGAAATTTTTATGTAAGACTTAGGGAGTCAAATGGAAGGGACCAAAGATTATTCACACATACATGCTCAATATGAGTTTGTCTCATCTCAGTTTTTGAGGCAGCTAAGTTGTTTTTATTGTTTACGGCTTCAGCGATATGGTGTTTTAAAGATCACTATTTTGCTAAATGAGAGTTTAGTGACTACAGTGTTTGGAAAAGTAACAAAAGTTTTGTTTTTGCGTGTTTGTTTGTTTGTTTTTCAATTCAGAATACACCTTTGTTCACACTTGCCTCTAACTGTTTTTCTTAACTTAACTGGAGCTTACGAAGAACTCCAGAACTGCGTGTAAGAAATAATGATTTATTATGACATTATGATGAACATCCAGGCCAGATCCTGCTCTCTCCCAGCCTCAGCATCATTGCTGTTGTCTCATGTGAGCAGTGTATTTCTGTTTTTAGGCTTTAGCTCAGAGAACTGTTTTTCTTTTCTTTTTTTATCTTCTGGATTATGTTTGTTACTGAACCACCACTTCACTGTCCTGCTGTTTCATGAGCTGTTGTTGAGCTTTCTGAGTCTTGTGGGATTTACCTGGCTGCACACGGATACAAAAACCCTGTAGTATTTTGTCTTATTTTAAGTGCACTGACTTTTTCGGATATATACTGTTCATTTCTGATGTGCCTGCAGCACTGGGACCTTTCTCAGCACCCAGGATGAGTACTGCGCATACAGTAGAAGGCTGCCCACTGCTAGGCAAAATGCAGTGGTGCTTAAAAGTTTATGAATACTTCAGAATCGTCTGCATTACTGCGGGGCTAACTAAAAATGTCAACTTTTAACAGAGTACCTGATTAAACACAAGACAAAATATTATACTTTTTCATGTATTTATTGATAATATTGATACATTGTTAAATATCTGTGAGTGGTAAAAGTGAACAATTTGCTTTCAGTCTTTTGTGTGACCTGTTGTATACTAGTAACCACAACTAAACACTTCTGGTAGTTGTTGTTCAGTCATACACTTGTTATACACTTTAGAGCTGCTGTTATGCTGCATGACCCATTGTTTCTTGAGCAGTGGCAACCCTGTCATACATGCTGTCGTCTTTAGTGTTCTCTTGATGGTGGACTTATAAATAATAACTTAATTTGGGAGTGGGCTTTAGTTGCTTAGAAGTTGCCCTCTTTAGAGATGGAGAGGGCTGTTGAATAGACTGAAAAAGGTTGGTTGTGTCATAAGTATGATACGAGGTACTTTACAACACTCATCATGGCGAGAGTTGTGAGTGCTGGGAAATGAAATGAGGAGAAGCCATAGTTGTGGATGTGTTTTAAAATTATTTAATATAGGCTGCACTATTATATATACAGTATATTTTTAACTCCTCGATTTATGTTAAATACAGCTATGGATTTGTTGGAACGTATCTTCATCGTAAACCAGGGAGTACCTGTATAGAAAATTTGAAAGGGTTTACAAACCTACAAGCACCTGGCTCTGAGGGTATCTTCTTAACAGAGCATGCCTTATTTGAATTAGAGTGTCACGTATACAGTGACGTGCATGAGGCACAAGCATAGTGTGACTAATTAGCACAGGGTTTAGGAACCCAAGGTTCCAAAGCCGTGGTTTGCTCTTTTCTAGGGTCAGAAAAAAAGCTCCCACTTCCACTGGTCCTTTTAGCAAGACAGAATCTGGCCTGCCATAAATGTAGCTTCCCTATGAAGAAATGTTTTGACACTAATCCTAACCGCATTGTCCTATAACCCGAAGAAGCTGTCAAACCTGTCAGTGCCCCCTTCTGACACACACATGCATGCTTACTGAAGGCTTAGTGGATCCTTCCAACACAAATGTGTTCGAATGAACTATTGACATCACTGCCATCTTACAGCTTATCGCTTTAACAGTAGATGAGTACAGAAAGCTGTTGTCCTAGCCTTGCTGCCCCACTCTGTGGACACTGTTACAGTATAAAGCAGGTTCACAGGTTCCCATGATCTTCAGAATTCTCTCACCAGCTGTGCCCCTTTTCTGTCTTCCTCTGCTTAAATGCTCATCGTCTGGCTCTCCTCCCACTTTCCCACCAGCAGGGAAAATGGATATGATGAAGAACTGGACCCTCAGCAAAAAACCCTCTCTAATTGTCTTTCATGGCTCTTCTTCTTTGTACTCCACTACAGAACCTGAGTCTATATGCATGGCCATGAGCGCTGGGTTTCACTCATCCTATCAAGTGTGGGATGGAATAGACTCTGCTATATTCTACTCAGTAAAGTGTATTTTTTTAGACCTGGTGCATAGTCAGATTACAGGTATCTGTGGAATGTATTGTGTCTGAGCAAACCGAAGTAACGACAGGTATGTTCTAAAGGGGAGGCCTTAGACATGTGAGATAGATTCAGATTTAGTTACTTGTAATCTAGAATGTTACGAATCCTGCCTTGTGGTAAGCAGTTACTGAATGTCTCTGTATTCAAAAAGGAAGTTCATATAACATTTTATATATATATTTTGCAATTAATTGATGATTTGTAGCCATCAAGTGAGTTTAAACTGAGCAACAAGGCAAAACAAAATCATTTTACCCCTGTTTATTCTTGGTTATGGTGGTTCACCAAACCAATTCACTGAACAGAGGCAGAGATACACACTGGAATGGACAGCAGTCCAATAAAGTATTCTATAATCGCACAACATGACTATCACATTGCAAACCCTACTCAGAGATTAAACATAGGTCCACAGGAGCTGCTTCATATCTCCGTCCAGTAAAGTGTATTTTAAAAACTGGTGCAATTACATATTACATGCTAATTGTGTAGCCCTTTTGCTTTGCATCAACAGGCTCAGTTAGCTAATATGAATCCTAACATTTCTGTGAGATGCATGAATTGAGGCCAAAATCCCTGCAGACCAGACAAAATGAAATGTTCACTCACTTTCCTATAAACCCCATCCTAGACAGGGTAGCAGGATAACCGATGCCCAACTGGTGGCACAGGGCGGAAGGTAGGAACAACTCTAGACAGGGCACCAATCTATTGCAGGCCACAAACTATGGGCACTTTAGAGACACCAGTTAACCCAAAAGCATGTTGTTGAACTGTGGGAGGAAACTTGAATACACAGAGCAAGCCCACTTGGATGCACAGAAAGGGCCCAGACCGCACCAGGGATTGAACCCAGGCCCTTATTGCTGTGAGGTGACAGTGCTAGCTACTGAGCCTCCATGCCACCAAAAATGAAATTCTACATGCAGTAAATGCCATGAAATGCTTTTTTTTTAATTAAAAAGGCTAAACAAATGGTTCATTAGCATGTAATTTGTAGTTGAACCGGTGTTTTATTCTAAAGACTCGGAGGCAGGACATGCATTTTAGAATAACTGGCATTTCTAAAGTGGCCCTTAGTGTGTGACTGTGTGTGTGTGTGTGTGTGTGTGTGTGTGCCCTACCATGGATTGGAGCCCCATGTAGGGTTGTTCCTCCCCTAGTGGCCAAAATTGCTGGGTGGACACCAGCTGGCCTGCGACCCCATGTGGATTAAGGGGAACATAATGAATGGAGTCGACTCTGACTTGCATGCGCATGATAGAGACTTAAGACTCATCGTGGACTCAAATGTTACAGGTTCAAGACAGTGGATTTAATCCCATTTCTAATAACAGATACAAAAGTTGAAACCAAATGACAGTTTCCACTTCCTATATACAGTGATTGGCTAGCTTTATTAGAGACACCTACACTTTCAAAATTGGATTTTCCCTTCATTTAAATTAGACATGTGATCCACATAGAAAATTTAACCAATCCGACTTCAAACTTGGTGTGGCGTGTGGTGCTAAGACAGGTCAAGGCTAGTATAGTAAAGTTTTCTAAGCAAAGGTTTTCTTGAGTTTCTTGTGTTGGATTACTATGCAACAGAAAAACATTCCCAGCTCAAGTGAATCAATGCACAGTACTGCACAACTAAGGAGAGATCAGAATAGGATCATGAATCCACATTGTGGCTGCTGGAGGTAGACTTATGGTGTGGGAAACATTTTTGGTCCTCTGATGCCTGTGGATGGAGGTTTGGGCAGTAGGGCTTACCCAGCCTTTGTGGCCAGCCAAGTTAATCCCTTCACGCCAGCTGTCTACCCAATGGCAGAAGGACACTTGACAATACTCTATGGCACAAGGGTCATCAATTTGTTCCAGGAACATGACAGAGAGTTTTCTTTGCTTCCCTGGCATTCACAGTCCCCAAATCCTAATCCTATGGAGCATCTATTTCTGAGACGAACCAGAACAGGCTGTTCAGAGCATGTCAGTACCACCAACTAATTTGCACCAAGTGCGAGAAGCTGTCCTGTCCACATGGGTCAATATTCCTGCAGAACAATTCGATAGTGGAATCTATGTCCAGCACAATAATATATAGCTGTCCCTGTAAGTGGTCATTAAGTGCATGTGCTGTACATAAGGAACAGCATAAAGCTTCTGCAAACAAAAGAATGACCTGTGTAGTCAGTATAAAATCATGTAGGATTAAGCTCATTAGCAAATAGATTTCCATCAGTAGCAGTCAAAGCTAAAGATTGTATGTATATTAGAGCAGGGGGTCTCAACCTTTCACATCAAGGTCCACCTGTTTATATCAGAAAGCACAGATATATCATGTAGGGCACAGCGTTTTTGCATTATTATTTTTATTTCTAAAGTGACAATGTTAAATGAGGAATCGTAATGATGTGAAAAGAGTTGAGGTGAGCCTTATTAATCCTTTTTAAACTATTGTGGTTGGGTACTGCAGAGCGAGGGAGGCAGAGTTGCTGATTTCACTCACCAGCTCAGCTCTTCTGCAGAATAAACGTCAGTTCTCACTGGCACAGGATGCTAGCCTCCCAGCCTGTAAGATAGCAAGATAGCATGTTACAGAAAAAGTTACTTTCTAGATGGGATTAATGCACTGTTTAAATAAAGCACTATGAGTTGACTCGCAATGGTGTGCTTATCTCAGAGATTGGTTTCTCTAGTGTGGCTTTATGTCCTCACACATTTCTGATGCATGTGGAATGCAGTTCAGGTTGCTTTAACATTTTAAATCATGGTCGAAGTTTCTTAGTCAGATGACCACTATGTAACTTGTAGTCTACAGTTCTGGTTTCTCTAAATTTGGCTATGAGGGATACAACAGTGCAGTGTGAAATTGGTGGAAATCTGCTGCTTTCCCCTGACATCAGAATTGTCAACTCCATTTTCAGTCACCAGTGGTGAACAACAGAAGTTTTAACTTTTGAACAAGAGATTCACATTGCAAATCTGAATGCCAGAAAAACTGCTGCTCTGCTTCTGTTTGACAATAAAAGTGCTCGTTTTGTGTTGTTTTATGATCTCAAGTGACATTAGACAAGTAATCTATAATTACTGCTCATGAGAGGTTCTACATCACATTCTAGAAGTACAAATCCAGCTATGAGAGTGAAAGGTGATCGTGCGAAGCTGGCAGGTTAGCAAGTGATTATGCCTTGGTTCCCTTCTCTGTGCAACAAAGGCAGGAGAGAGAAAGCAGACTGAAAAGTGACAATAACACTGCTCCTAACTGTGTTACTGCCTCTTCTGACACTTATCAGCATCAGTTTTTCTCCTTTTTGGTTTGGGTTTCGAGTTGGTCTGTAGTGAAAATTGAAGGAGTATAAAGACAAATTTCCATGCAGATATTAGTACTGTCTCTTTAAATAGCTTGTTCAGACATGGGGGCTATTCGTAATTTAGAATGTATTGCGTAATTGTGTTTATTTCTCCGTCTTAAAAGCTACTTATTATAGGTAGGGTTACCTGTGAAAATAAATAGGCCCAAATAAGTGATGCTTTTAGTAGGTGTTACGCATCTGAAGGAGTGCCGGCTTCCGGGTAAATCCCAGCTTTATATGAATGTACTCATTCTAACAAGTTACTTATTTACGCTTTGAAATTAATTTGGCATCGAAAGCTAATTGGGAGTCAAACACAGTGCTCGCAGTTTGTGGCATATTGGCTTCAATCATCATTTGTGCATATTAGAATCGGGTCACTGGAGCAGTGTGTCTAAGCTCACCCTTACTTGAAGCATGTGGCACTGGAGCTCCACAGTATACTGCAGTAGGTACATATAGATAATTTCTTTAATCTCCATTATCCATGAGCCATAATCCATTTCATAACTGTAGGGAAATATTCTGCTATACTGTAATCATGAACTGCTTTGGTATTTTTTAATCCAGACTGACGGAAGTAGAACCAGTTCTGTTGACAGTGCAGCTGTTTTTGACAGGGACATATTTTGGCTGTGGGCAAGCAGTGTATTAGACGGGGGCAGTAATGGATGTAGCAGGGAGCCTGTCTGCTATCAGTCAGATAAATGGCTAGCCGGTGCATCAGGAGATTTCTAGTTTTACCATCAGGCATATAATTTCTTTCTTTCTTGCCCTCTGACTGCCTAGCACTACCGTGGCAAGGGGATGCCACCAAGTGTGTGGATAATGATGACAAAAGAGAAAAAAAAGACACTGAGAAAGAAAGGCTTGGGGGCATGACACAAAAAGATGTATTAGTAGTATCTAAGGATTTGTAATCAGCTCCTGTCTGAGGTAGACAGTCAGATGGTCCAAATGTGGCCTTTCAAAACGAGCGCAGATGGACAGGGATTCGCTAGCAAATGCGATATGGCTTGAGAGCTGACCCATATCTCCTAAAAGCCCACCATGTGTATCAGTGAGACTCCTCACATTGCCCTTGTTCTGCAGTGAAACAAAAATCCACGGGTACATACATTTCAAGTAGCACTTTATTCAGTTCCTAATGAAAAGGGAAGCAAGCAGCAGGTAATGAAGTCTCAGCTCCAGTTCCTCTTGGCTCTGTCTTTCCACAGACTGAGGTGTAGTAATTGCTGTATGACCTACTCGGCTGTCGAGTTGTAATGTCACTGTTTGTGTGCGATGCACAAATCCAATTAAGGCAGAGCACCAAGTTGCGTGCAGTCCTCCCAATGGGGGCTGAAGGTGCCCTCTGAAGTGATGGAACGAGAGATGGGAGTGTGCACAAAGTGCTTGAGTGGCAGGCAATATTACAAATGAGTTTATACACAGGGATTATTGGGCAAATCTGGAAGGACTGGCATTATAGCCACTGTCAGAAGTAGATTAGGTGAAGGTGGTCCAAAGGTTAGAGTTTAGCTGCAGTACCACACAGCTTCAGCATTGTAAGCAATCACTGGCAAAAGTCCAATTTTCCATTTCCACAGTCCATTTTTCGGTCCTGAAATAATGTGTGAATAATGTGGTGGTGATAGACTTCTGACTTGTTGAATCTTGATTGCTGTAGGATTTTAAAAGGTGTGTGGTTAGCTAACCAAAAGCTCCTGTATTCATCTCTGCCCAATACATTTATACTATGTGTTCTTAGCATTGCACCAATAGACCTCACTTATAAGGGCAAGGGCAGCATTGGGGGTGGCATATAAATATTTGAATCAAATATTTTTATGTCTTCAGGTCAAAGATGATGTTTTTTGTGACTGTTCTTTCCATTGTGTATTAAAAGTTATTAGACCATATTAGAAAAGCATTGGTAGGAATTCAGTTATGACTGTTTCAACATAAATATTTTATATTAGATAGTAAGTGTTGCATTATAAAACACTGCAAAAGACAAAGGTCACTTTTTTATTTACTGTCCAAATGGTTCATTTCCCTTGGCAGAAATGAACATACTGTATGTTCAACAGCTTCTACAACAAAATTTAATAACAGCATATTGTATTGTTTTGTGGTGGATTGATTACCGACAAAATCACCAACTAAAAACAGCATTTAAAGAAAAACACAACAAAAGAAATAATTTGAACTGCCATCTATGTGACAGTTTGAGTTTTATATTATAATATATATATAATATATTAAAAATATATATTAATATTTTCATGATTTTATGTTGACATTCAACATGTTATTATGTAAGTGAGCTTCCCTATTCCTTGATGAGCAAGTGATGTCACAGGTCTCGAGTGTATTGTTAACTCTTGATCATTTTCTGACCAGTGGTTTGTTTTTTAGGACCATTTCACGCTTAATATTTAGCATTTTGCTAATTTTGTGTTCCCAGGAGTGTATATTGTGGTATTTAGTGCCAGAAGACTTGTTGTGAAACAGCAGAGATGCAGGTATATGCATATAGTAGTACAAGGCCCAGCTAAGCCGATATGAGGGCCAATCATAAATTCTCAGTACCCATGTGAAGCTGAGGGGAATAGAGGGTTTATATATGTCAAACTGCTACAGATATTGTATGTAGAAATATATACTGATATATAATTATGACCAAATTGTGTAGTGGCAACTGTATTCTAATTATCACTTTTTCACTTTTTTTTAATTGTGTAGTGGCAACTGTATTCTAATTATCACTTTTTACTTTTGTGTAAAATATATAATATTTATAAAATATAATGATATTCTATTTAAATTAAACACAGGTAAAGACAAGTATTTTATTCCATTTTCTATGCGGGTAAGAACCAATCTGTGAGGTATTCACAAAGACGTCTTACAATGCCATAGGGTTGGTTTGGGGCATTTGCTAGGTTTGTTACTTAACACGTGGCAAACTACTCCACAATCCTGCCGAAATACTTCATGGATCACATCGATGAAAGACAGAAATGTGTGGAGATCGATGATCCATCAAGTGACCGACAGTCGGCTGCGACTGTACAGTTAATCCAATCCAAAAAGCCAACTTACCAATTTTGTTATCACAGAACATTTTGACACATTGTCTACAAACAATACACATTAAGAACACTGCATGTCCTCTCCGTGTCCCTGTGTGTTTGCTCCGGGTCCTCCAGTTTCCTTCCACAGTTAAAAGACATGTAATATGTAATATGGAATGTAATATGTCTTTATTTCAGCATTACATAAAGATTTTTGGAAACACTGTCTTGCATTTCTTGGTAAAAAGAAGCGAGCAATGAACAAGTTAAATATGACATATTTCAGCAAACAGCATCACACCATTGCAGTTTATTTTCTAAACGTAACATCCTGACAAATGTCATTTTTTGTTTCATAAGGTTTCAGAACTTAATCCAGTCAGGTGTTTACAGTCCCAGAGCCTAATAAAAGTTGTGTCCCCTTAGACCTCTCAGGGTACTCTGCTTAAATTGAACTGCCACAGGCTTCTATAAGCAGCTGACTGAAGATCTGAAAAAAAAAAAACAGAAAATGAACTTACTTGAACAAAACAGAAGAAGGCTAATAAAAAGCAAATTCCTCTTTCCGCTTTTCTGAAAAGCCAATATGAGATCTGGAAGGCCAGGAAATGTCTTTGATAGGATGGCTTGCAAAGCAAAACCCTCACATTACTGCTTGTACTGAAGCAGTAGTTCATTGAAATGCTTTGAAGCATTGCTTACACTACTTAAATGTAATCTGCCTCAAAGTGTAAACAGCAAAAAAAAAAGTGATATCTTATCAAAGAGGTATGTAACACAGCACGTAAAATAGCCAGAGGGATTTTGCAATAAGTGCTGTCATCCGATTAAACATGTTTCAGTTTATTTAAGTAATCTAATGAACAGTAATGGTGCATTCAAATTTGTGAATATTTGTCTTATTTCAGCTTACTTTCTGCAGTGGCGTTAACTACATGTACTACTCTTAAATGTAACAGATTGACTAAGGGTATGTGGACTCAAGGATTAAAGCATCCTGCAGAGTGAAGCTCTTTAATGCAATGACTTTAATTAATGTACAAGAAATATGTGGATTACATGTTTTTAAATATTAAAAAAATGATCTAATTTCTGTCTAATATTAACCAAAGTATAACCGCAAATTAGAAAAAGGTGGGACAGTATGGAAGGTGCATATAAAAAAACGGTGTTTTTTACATTTACTTTGAATTTCATTACAGACGGTATGAACCTGAGATATTTAATGTCTACGTATGAATGGTTTATGTCATTTAATTTGTTAATAAACATCCAATCACTCATTTCAAGCCTGCAACACATTCCATGGTCCCTTTTTGAGTCTTGTTTCTCCCATAGTTTCTTCCTTCTTTATTCAGGCAGTTTTTCCTTTCCACTGTCACCCTAGACTTTTTTAATTTGTGATTGGCCTTTTAAGATTATATAAGATTGCAAAGCTGCTTTAAGACAATGCTCCATTGTGAAAAGCGCTATATACATAAATTTGACTTTTGACTTTTTTGCTTATCCCTGTATAAAATGACTTCTTAAAGGAGGCATATGTTGCTTTAAAAACTGACACAGCTCCATACCATGATAGACCCTGATATTAGGACATTTAGCTGATAATAATCTGGATGGTCCTTTTTGTTTTTTGGTCCAGAGCACACTGCGGTCATTTTTGGATGTTTATCACCAAATGAACTGATGTTGACCAGAAAAAGGTTTCAAGCCTAAAAGGATTTAAACATTCTTTGGGTGAACAGACTATACAACTTCTGTGTAAATTTAAAGAATGTCATCCTCTGCAGTCGGAGTGTCCCTTTAGGGAGAGTGTATCTCTTTTTTGTATGTAATCTTTACAAAGAAAGATTATATCTCAAGCTAACACATATCCTGCCAGGTCAGAGTGTGCCAAGTCTTGCCCACCCTTACACTAGAGAGTCTTTGACCAGCTTGCAGTGTTGATATAGTGAACTTGGCAGCCACAGATAGAGATTTATGTAGTGAAAGCCTGCCAGACACCCCAGTCACACATGCGCACACAATTAACATATTGATTTCAGGCACTGCCACGCATGAAAATACACCATTAGCTTGTTGAGCCTTTGGCATGACGAGCTGAGTGTCCGCACTGACCTTCTCCACTCTCAATAGGCTGCTGTGTGGCTGCACCTGAGTGCTAGGTTAGATAAGGCAGCATGCATAAGGCAGCGACCCAGGAAGTGCAGATAAAGTCGTAGAAGGACTGATTTAAACGACCATGCAGAACATGTAGGATCAAAATTTCCATTCATGTATAAACACTCTGCATAGCCCACCTTGGAGTCAGTTGCTAAGTACTGTATATCAGCAGTCTGTCCCTGGGGGCAACACTGCTTAATACACACCAGGTCCACCAGGCTTTACCTAGTGGTATTTCTTGACATTTCTAATTTCCCAAACATGCTCGCAGCCACCTTATGAGCATCAGACCATTTAATACTAATGCAAATGGCAACAAGTCCCATGACTGAAACAGTGCTGCTAGCATATTTACTTACTTTAGGTATTCATAACATTTTGCTCTCCCATATTCCTCATTATCTTCCAGTGCCATGTGGGTTATCACAGCGGCCAGTCGCTCAACTCCCTCTGGCTCCCTCAGCATGATTAAACAGTGTCTCAGTAGAGAAGGGAAGCTTGGGAGAACTAGAACACTTTACAATAACTGTCATAATTACAGCATGGCAATGATGATAGCATCACAAAACATAGCTCTCTTCCGTCCGTGACTGAAACTGCAACCATGATAACATCGTTTTATGGATTGATACTATGCACTGAGCGCGAAGAAAAACTGTGTGCAAACGATATGTACATGCATCATAAATGCTGCTGAAAACAAGGCAGAACGCTACCATTTACTCAGCAACTATTTACTCACTATTCCTTATATATTATCTTATAATATTATCTTATTTACATTTACAGTATTTATCAGACACTATAATCCAGAGCGACTTACAAAAGTGCTTTAAGACATCAGTTATATAATCTATTCCTAATAATCAGGAATCTAAATAAGAATACACTTCTGAAACTGTTATGGCTGTGGGTTTTTCTTTGGGGGGGGGTGAGTTTTTGAGGGAGGGAGAGAGGGAGGGAGGGGGAGAGAGCGAGAGAGCGAGAGAGAGCGAGAGAGAGAGAGAGAGAGAGAGAGAGAGAGAGAGAGAGAGAGAGATTGAATGAATGAATGAATGAATGAATGAATAGTGGGGGTTGAAGATAGAAGTTAGCCACAGACTCAGCTTTTCAGAAATTGAGGGAAAGTTAATTCCACCGCTTAGGTGCCAAAACAGAGAGGATAATAATTTTCATAATAATATTTTAATTATGGAAATTTACAATAAGTATAGAAAATACAGTACTGTATTGTTGCCCTGTCTAGGGGAAAGCAGTAACTCTTAACCAGCTTATGTAGTTATGGGTGAGAGAATATACAGAGTGGGGAAGTACTAAACAAAGGAGTACTATTCACAATAGGACAGGCACATACATTAGCAAATGTCGTTTGCAGCTTGTCATAAATAAGCAGTTGAAAGTCAAATACACAACACACACACACACACACACACACACACACACACTCACTAGCTTTGTAGGGACCTCCTGTTGACATAATGATGATTCTAGCTATTTAACGCTAAACCTAAAGTAAATATTTTTAATATTTTGTTTTTTCAAAATAAATTTCCAGTTTCTGTAAAACACAGTTAACCTTCTGAGGCCCAGCAAAAGGTCCCACAGTGTCAAAACTGTCAAATGTTTTGTTCTTTTGAGGACATTTAATCCCCACAAAGTAATATTAACATGGTCTCACACATACACACACACACACACACACACACACACACAAATGGTGTTCTTCCACTCTTTAACACCCACCTCTGCTTGTGGATCTGCAGTATTGATTGGCTGTTAAGTTGACCAGCTGTTCACAGCTGCAGCGTCCAGGGGTATTATGATTTTTAAAACCTCTGTTGTTAAAGCAAATTGATGTTGCTCAGATGGACATTAAACGGTGCCTTCTGTATTACATTTGAGCAAAATGCAAAATAAAAGTATTGCTAATCTCAGAATGTTTGGTCCACACTCTAGGTTTTGTCACATTATAACCTTAAAATAAAAAACCCGAAAAGTGTTTTAGGTCCATATTTACTTAATTCAGCGCATGTTTACTGGCGTTTAGAAAATTGATTTGGAAATCTAGGGAAAATTAGTCATAAAAGTGACTTGGTGACTTAATATACAAAACCAAATTACATTTACTTTGAATTTCATTGCAGACAGGGAAGCTTAATTTAATTTGTTAATAAACATTTGTTCCTGCATTTCAACCCTGTAACATATTCCAAAAAAAGTAGGGTTGGGGTCAGTTCAGAGCTAGTGGTGTAAAAAACGAAATAAATAAACTACATCAAAATGTGATTTCAACAGGTGATTACAATTATGTTTTGGTACAAAATCTGTATCAACAAAAAGTTGAGGCTCAGTGGTCAGATGATCTCCATTTTGTCAACAAATGCGTGAGAAATTTATGTTGAAAAACAATGTACCTTAAAGAAATATTGGAGAGGATTTGCATATTTCTTTATCTACAGTGCATAATTTAATTAAACAATTTGGTGGAAGTTCAGTGCGTAAAGGACAAGCCTAAATGAAGTGTGGTCAAACAAATCAGTATTCAGTCAAGGTCATTTTCGGTTCTGTGATGGAAGCATTAATGAAGACTTAATACACTGAGATTTTATCACATTAATTCTTTCAAGATCACAGCTTTTCCACGGCTGTCCCTGTATTTTTCAGCAAGGCAACGCAAAACACGTCAAATCAGAAAAAAACAAAGGACTGAAATATGGAAGTATTTTTTAAGGATAACTTTACGAAAATTGTTTTCAATGCATTTTTTTGTATTCTACATTTACATTACATTTCAATTATTTTCTCACACATTTGTTCACAAACTGGAGATTTAGTCTTATAAATGTATTCTTTTTTTAACCTCTTTACCTCTCTGCTGCAATGTGGTGCAAAGTACTAAAAGCAGATGTGTGAATAATCATGACATTTAAATTTATTTAACATTAGCAAGCCTGACTTTTTTGTAATTTTGAAGCCATGCCCTCTGCTCCTTACAAACAATCAGGGGCTCAGGGATCAGCCAACTGTTATGCAAATATGTGGTTCGTGTGTTTGCTATCTCCTATTTTGTATATAGTGTTTACCCCCTTCTGTGCTCATTGTCCATTTTCTAATTCTACTTACCATTTCTAGTGCTACACTTGCAGTTCTTAGTTAGGTAGTGTTGAGTCCCTTTAATCTATTTTCTAGTGGTCAGGACCCCCACAGCAGCAGCACGGATCACATATTATTTGGGTGCTCGACAGTTTTTAGCACTGCATTGACACTGACATGGTGGTGAAATTGTTAGTGTGTGTTGTGCTGGCATGACTGGGTCAGACGCACCAGTGCTGCTGGAGTTCCTAAGTACAGTGCTCACATAAATTATGGGAGGTATTTCATCATGTGATGTTTCATTTTGAACTTTTGTGAGCAATATAGGTCAGTGTCACATAGTCAACCAGCCAAAAATATCCAGTCGCTAGCATCCTGCTGTTTCTGACCTTGCATCTGTAAGGTGGAGCGATAAGGAAGATGTGTCTTCAGCAGCACTGCTGTGTCTAATAAGTAGAAAGAGCACAGCATTGAAAAAGTAATAAAGGTATATCACTGGGAGTTATTTATTGGTTTATATGCAGGTTGTCATGCATAGAAGGAACAGTTTTGGTGACATTTCATGTTCAAGTCAGCTGTGTGGGCCCTGATCTGGTCTGAATATCACTGGAGTACAAGCGTAGGGACTGGAACTGGTGATTGAAGTAGAGCTTCATTACCATGTGCGGAAATAGAACTGGAGCCTCTTCTCGGGCTGTGTCTCAAACAGTATACTATGTGCTAAATAGGATATGTGATTACTACATTATGTAGTAACTGTTTTGGCACACTATTTAGTATGCAGCATGTGAGTGGATGCAGCTAGGAAGAAGACAAAATTATGTGTAATTTGCAGCCCATTAAAAAAAACTCCCAAATGAATGTGAACTAGTTACATAAATCAAGAGCCTATTCAATAGCTAACTCCAACCAAGAAATGAATAATTAATATGAAATACAAAGTACATATTGGATTCACACTGAGGTGCTTTAGAGAAACCAGCAAACCTAGTGCGCATCTTTGAAATGTGTGGAGAAACCGGGAGGACCTGGAAAAAACACATGCTGAAGAGAAGAAGAGAAAGCATGAAAACTCCACGTGGGCAGCTGGTGGCCAGGAATACAGCCTAGGATCCTGAAGCGGTAATGCACCGCGCCACCTATCTGCCAAACTTTGTATGTATGTGTAGTAGTAGGTACATAGTAGAGGAACAAACAAAAAAAGTTGTACTTATAATAGCACAGGCTCATTTCCTTACGAAACACAGCTCGTCTTAAATAAGTAGTGAAACATTGTACAGGAAACTTTCACAAAAAAGTCTCTAAATAGTTCATCTGAGTCGAGAACAATCTGTAGTCCAAACGTGAGCAAATGAGTGAGAGTGCACATGACAGGTAAAGTGGTGAGTTTCAAGTGAATGGCTTACTTAACTCCTATTTAAATTGATTGTAAGTTTTAAGACCTCAGTGGTAAACACAAACATACACTGTTCAGATGGATATAAAATTGAATAAACCTGTAGGTCTGATTGCAACTGTTTGGGTTTTTTTGTTTGTTTTTTTATTTATTGGACTATCTGCATCAGTGGCCATTTTAGCGGCACACACAAGGTTACATCTATACACAAGGTTATCTCAAGACTACGCCCATAAACACACCCAAGCCAATGCCAATTTTGAGTAATTAACCTAATATGCATGTCTGTGGACTGCGGGAGGAAACTGGAGTACCCAGAGTAAACTCACATGGACACAGGGAGGACCCATGCTACTCCACAAAATAACAGAACCCAGGACTTTCTTGCTTGAGGCTGTGAGTCACTGAACCGTCACCTTGTGGATAACATAGCATCATGGATAGCATCTTTTAAAAAGTCGAATTTGTTGTGTCACCTTCCTCTCTGTTACCAGTCCAGTCAGTGGTTCAGGGTCACCGCCAGGTGCTTATGGGTCTCCGCCACCAACTTTTCACCAAAGATATAGACACAGGTTAGCAGGATTTTGGTTCTCTTAAAGCCGACCACCATCCCCTTAAATTGATTATGTTAAAATACCGTAGTGTTTACAAATGCTAATCTGATTGAACAAGGTCAGTAAATCTTTAAGTTACCTATTAACTAGATGAATACGAAGCATTTAAAAGTCTCTTTGCAATTCTATTATACTTATTCAGTATCCGTGAGTATGTTTATTGCGTGTGCACTCGCCTCAACGCTCACTTCACACAGGAAAACGGTCCTGAGAGGAAACAAAGCTCTCATATTACAAGCTTTATAAGATTTCAAATATCCCAGAGGGTGTGATTAAACTAATATTACATTTTGCTCATATTATTGTCATTAAAAGTCCCCATTAAAGGCATAACTGAGGAGATTAAACTAACATTATGTCAGTTACTACAGATGTAATAAAATCTATTCATATCTATGTTTGTTATTTGGAGACATTTTTACACACTGCTACATATATTGTTCATGTGAATAAATGTTAGATAAAATGTACAAGTGTTCAAGATCTAGTGACCCCTTTGCACAGCAATAACTGCAAAAGCAGGGTTTATTTTTCACGCATAACACCTCTCAGTTAAATCACGAAGTTCTATTGCGTGCCTTTTTTTTCCAAAAGACTTCTGACTTGTTCTTTACCAAACTGCATGTAGGCAGCGATGTTCTTTTTGGAAAGTAACCTGGCCATGTGCAACACTGTTGTTCGGTCTTCTACTAATGATTTACTCTGATGGATTATTATGGTTGTTCAATGTGAGAGAGGCATCAGAGTGTTACTCCGGGCTCCATTTATAACCTATGTCTTATTTGCTCTTATTCACACACCAAACTCCCCCAGGAAATGAAAAACCCACATTAGTTACACACATAGACTAATCCATGGCAATGAGTTAGAATTTGTAGTTTTACTGGTTTCATAGTGGTAAATGATAACACACTGGCGTTTTCATAAAACAGACATTAGGCTGTTCTTGATGGAATACTGATTCACATGGTGTTTATAGCTCACATTTGACAAAATTTTCCTCTCCCAATTATATTCACCTGCAAATTTCCATTAAGAATGAGTTCGTTATAATGCCTCAGTCACACCCATTTGTGAATTTGCTTACTAATGTGTTTGTGGTGTGTAATTGATTGCATTCGCCTCTTAATTGTGTTCCATGCTCATTTAGTTACTAATTTTGTGCTATTCACAAGCCTGCACGGCTAAAGTGCCAATAAAACATTGGGACTAAAGCATACCAGAGCTGGGAGTTTATTTTGACATTCGGTGGAGGGCACGCTTTTCTCAAATGAAATGAATCTCTTCATAATGAGATGTACATCCCAGCCTGTGTGTTTACCTGGATGTTCGTCTGTAACATGTAATTGCAATGAGAAAATGAAAAATAAACGATTTAACTTGCGAAGGCAAGGCATTGAAATACACATCACCAATAACTCATAGAAAAAATAAAGAACATGTATTCTGTATGCACATATATTTCGTCGATAAGGTCCAGCTCTGACTGAGAGTGTATGTAAATTTAATGACATTTGTTAAGCACCGTAATTATGGTACATAGAAATAATCTCCTAGTCCTAAAGAGTAATTAGGGGCACTCTAAACTGCTTGAGACAAGCCTTGATTGTAGATAGTGAAAATAACAGCCATGTGGATGAGGCTGGATGGAGGCCACAGCACAGAGCAGCACAGAGCAGCAGTAATTGTCAATTTTAATCAATCGGGCAATTATGGCAGAACACAGAAAACCGAAATGTTTTCATTGTGGTCCTGATAAGAGTGACTGTTGACACTTGGTCTCGTTTTCAAGTTAAAATAATCAGCAACAACAAGAAAGCAATTACATCCAGTCCTGATTAGATTTCTTCTCCTCAGGTATGACACCATCACTAATCAGTGGGAAACGGTTTCACCGCTTCCGAAACCTGTGCACTCAGCAGCAGCAACTGTTTGTGGGGGTAAGATCTACGTGTTTGGAGGCGTCAATGAGGCTGGTCGATCGGCTGGGGTCTTGCAGTCCTACGTTCCACAAACCAACGCCTGGAGCTTCATCGAGTCCCCAATGATCGGTATGAGAGCACGGAGTGTTCATTTGCATAACAATACACACACCTACCAGTTTATTAGCTACCACCAGCCCTTGCTCACCTTGCACCTGATCATATTACAGTGTACACCTACCAGACTTACTTTGAGCAACAATTTGTTGACCCCCCTCTAGCCCATACATGCATAGAAAGGAACCATGATATGGACCAAATACTTTAGTGATTAGTGATCATACACTTCTTTGTTCTACACTCAGTGTCCATTTTGTCAGTTTCACTTACTATATAGATGGACTTTGTAGCTCTACAATTACATACTGAAGTCCATTTGATTCCCTATGTACTTGGTTACCTACTTACCTATTTACTCTCACAGTGGAGCTTGATCCTGGTCCCAGACTCATGTGAGGTCTTTGCATGTCCTCCCAATGTCTGTGTGGGTTTACTGCAGTTTTTCCCGTTTCCTCTGATATTCCAAAGACTCAAAGCTCTAGGTTGATTTTAGGTCACTCTAAAATGGGGTGTCTAGCTGTCGTAAATATAGCCATTGAAGCGTTGATGTCACCTTAAATAAAACTAATAAACAAACTCCACATTAAAGTGACACTGATGTGTTGGTAGTGTGGTCGTGTGTGCTTTGCTGGTATGAGTGGTATGAACAGAGAGTTTTGAAACATCTCACTCACACTGCTAGACTGAAAATAAACCATCAATCAAATATGGCCAACGTAAAGCATTCTGTAGGCAGCATCCTGTGGGCGCTGATGAAGGATTAGAGGTTAAAACTCCAGAGACACTGCTGTGTCTGATCCAACCATACCAGCAAAACACACACTCACCATGTCAGTGTTACTGCAGTACTGAGAACAATCCACCACACAAATAGTTCATGATCTGTGGTGGTCCTGGCCATTGGAGAACAAAGTAAAGGGGGCAACAAAGCATACATGGAAGCAGATGCAATAAAGTCTGTAATTGCTGAAGTATGAAGTGCTTCTGCATGGTAAGTGGAAATGATCAATTGGACAGCCTGTTGAAACAAGGACGTGCATGTAATAAAATGATCAGTGTACATAGGTGGTGGTCCACTCTGCCGTGTTAGTAGGTGTATCAGGTCCAGCACATTTGCTGATTTTGTCTCATTTCTATCTACTGAATTCAATCAAAAATACTCAGCAAACAATGTAATTTGGTCAGAACTTGGCTTTTATATAAGTGGATAATAATTGAATGGGAATGGATAAATTGTTCCTTGACTCTAACTGCAAAACAGCCTAAAAGTGGCATATATGTGTTTACAGCGGCTCTGCTAGTTCCAGCACAAGACACTCTCAAGACAGTGCCACAAATAGTCCTAGAATGCTCCTTCTATATGTAATATTTCCTAAAACAGTGCAGCCATGATGAATGTCAAATGAATGTAGGTACAAGGCTGGCGTGTTTAATAAACCAGAAGCTGGTGTGCGCTCCAGCATGTCTGATATTAAATAAAATCTGCTTAAGCGGCGTCATTTATTAAAAGTTGAAAGAATCTCCACTCTCCTATGTCTTAGTGTGCATGACTGGCGTGTGGGATGAGATATGAGTAGACGTTAGATACGTCTCCGGTGTGGGTAGAGAAAATGTTAGGGATTTTAGCGCAGGAGGGTGAGTAGTTCAGGCTCAATCTCTCACCTTCCTGTCCCCTTCTATCGTCTTTGCTCAGAGTGACTCCTCAGTCAACTGGTTGTGGGCAGGCCTGATTGGACAGACTGAGTGATTTGTCTGGTCAAAATAAGTCTGTATATGTTGCCGCCAGGGAGGTGGGTTTAATGGATTTTAGTGGTCCCTGCAGCCATTACTCCTGCCCACAGGCACACTGCTAAAACAGGCTTGTTCAGAATCAAAGGAAAAGGTGATATGTAAGGAACAGTAATTTTGTACATTTAAGCCCCTATTCTAATAAGAACTCAGGCCCCAAAGGAGATATATGCTTTTTTCCTGGTACAGTCAGAACTACCATTTCTGAATCTATCCAGTTTTATTCATTTTTAAATAGGGACATCAGACAATAATTATTTTATTAGATTAGTATCATGCAAATTCAACATTTTTTATAGATGGTGCTTTACCCATCTGAACGGTTTACATATTATGCTAAAATATATAATAATATAATATAA
>JAUZST010026565.1:0-30483 GCA_034779995.1 Parotocinclus haroldoi | reverse complement strand
TCTCTCTCTCTCACACACACACACACACACACACACACACACACACACACACACACACACACACACACACACACACGATTGTGTCAGGAGGTTTACTCATGCACAAATGTCAGCTTCAAAGGATAAAAGCTTCATTTCGGATGTGACAGTGTACAGGTACTTTGTGCTCCGTGAGTTGAAAGCTTTCCCATGTACTTCAAGAGCTGACGTGCAGACCACCAGAGTCTTCAGTCCCATTAGCTCATCTTCTGACAGACAAGATTCACCGCTGCACTTTTATCCTTTGATGAACACCTCTCACTTTCATACAGACTCCCTGCGTTCCAGTAAGCCCCCCACCCCCCCGCCCGCCATACCCCACGCACCCCCTTAAACCAGCTTCCCTTTTTTTCCCTCTCAATCGCAAGAAACCAAGAACAGGCCATTTCATCTTCTGTTACCCTAAATAGCATCTCCAGCGCTCAGCCTCGGTTCTCAGTGTGGTTTCTCTGAACCAAACAAAACAGAAAGCCAAGAGGGACCGTCGCTGTACCGCATACTCTCAAAGTCCTCACTACACCACAAAAATGGGGGAAAGCCCGTCAGACCACACATACACACACACACACACACACACACACACACACACACACTCCCAACCGGGGTGTTTGATCCATCCGAGAGCGTCTGCTGCCAAACAGCCAGCCTCTTGTATTGGCGCTTACATGTTCAGTGGCGTGCTGAGAGTCGCTGAGTGCATGGAAAAAATGCAGCCAGTGGTAACTGTTGACCCAAACACACACTGGCCTGCATTGTTGAATCGTCTCTCTCGGGCCACTGGTTTGCAGCAGGCTCGTTCCCTAGATGCCACTTGGATACAGGATGTTGCTCCAGCTGTTTCCTGTTTTCAGAGGTGGGGCCACCAATTTTCCAGTCTTCCCAGTCCGCCCCCCAGTACAGAAAAAGAGTGATGTGCTCATCTAAGGACGAAGACAACTAACATCCCTGATTAAGTCTCGAATATTTACTACAACTGGCTTTAAATATAGGAAAGAGCTAATAATGTTCAGCCGGACGAGGATTCTTGCAGCTTCTGCAGCAAAGATTGATGGATACGGGTGTGTGTGTGTGTGTGTGTGTGTGTGTGTTTGTGTGTGTGTTCCTGTTTGGCGGTATTAAGGTACCTGGAGAGATGTACCTGGAGAAGTTGTTGTATATGTGGTGGGGCATGTCAGGGATTTGGGCAACACAAATTTGTTCCTCATGCTCAAGTAAACAATCAGAGCATCAGAGTGCCCCAATAACTCAAACATGTCAAACATGACAAGGTAACTACAGGTTATCCACACTAAAATGCAATTAATGAAATTACCCTAATTATGTAGGAATAAAGTCCACAATTATGTAAAGTAACCACAGGTTATCTCAATAAAGGAAAAAAAAAATATTTTCTCCTTACGCACACCCAGCAGCCCCACCCTGCTCACACAAACTTAAGACCTGAAAATCAATAAATAAACGTCAAACCTTTATTGGCAAAAATGGAAATAAAGTATGACCCTTTTTACTCTGGTTCGTTTTAAAGGGGTTTTTTGCCTCCTTTTCTCTCGTCTTTTCTGTCCTTTTTTCATTTTAAGTAATTTGATACGCTTTTGCCACTGTGTTTTTGATTCATTTATTACAATTTGTCCTTTTGGCAATCTCAGAGCACCTTCAGACAGACAAGGCCACGCACACCCCCTGTCATATTCGGCAGCCCCCTCGCGGGGTTCGCCACATTCAGATCCACTCGAAGTGCAGGCACCATGTGACATTCTCAGCCATTTGAACAAATAACGCTGCAATAATATCATATAATCAAGAGGAAAATAAAGCTGAAGAGCAAAAAAAAAAAGTTGACCATTAACTCCAGCAAGTCACCGCTGATATTTAGGACACATGACCGGGACATATTTGCTCTTCCCGCCCTGTCAGCGAGCGCCTTATAGGAGACACTTAGACAGACATTTTTAGGGGTACAAGCCAAAAGGACCAAGCGCAGACTAGACTGAGATGATGAGACACACGTAGGCCACAATTCCCTGTTGTGTTTAAGTCTGATGGCCGGTGGTAACTGATGACACCTGCTAGAGGTCTAGTATGTTGAGAAGACGGAGAAGATAAGCAGACTAGGCAATTTTCCACTTCCTCCTCCGTTATTTTCCACGGTGTAACAGATCTCTGTATTTCCCACAACCTCTACTGACTAAACAGTGATAAAACATACACTCCTCTCTAATTAGGCTAATTAGGTATCTGACTAACAAAACAGCATTGTGTAGGAGAAACGAGATGGATATTTTCCTGAAACAGTGGATCGGATTTGATTGAAATGACCCAGATAGAGCAGAGGAACAAAGAACTCAATTTTAAGTCACTTCCCGATCATTCTGCTATAATATCAGGTTCATACTTAGTAGGTTTGACATTGCATCAAATTAATAATCAAAACTGGGTGGATGAATTGAAAAGTCAAGGTAAAACAACAGTGGAAGAAAAACGACGTATTTTTTTTTTTTTTTTTTTTCCAAATTAAAGCAACGTACCAAATGCAAACGGAATTGTTTACAGGATGCAGTGCTGGCTTCATCTGGACAGACTTCAGCTGCGTTCCAAATTTCAGATAGAATCCAGACAGATGTTCATTATGGAAGCAATTCTTCAGATTTTGTAAGTAGATCGATCCTCGTGTTTACTACTTCTTTCTACTTTGCAACCAGCCTTCGATCTCAAAGAAGGATGTGACGTGGACTTCAGAGAGTTTAAACTTTAAAATTAAATAGTAAAATTCACAATTTTATCAAGCGTATGCTGCATTTCAGTCTCCCCAAAAGGGTTTGGTAGCCGTTTTGTAGATAAGGCATTGTATTACAGGGTTGCCAGACCCTGTGAGAAAAAAAAAAAAGCAATCAAGTCTAGGAAACAAACCAAAGAAAAAGCGACACCTCTTAGAACAAGCAGACCTGGCATTCAGTAAGAGTATCTAAAAAGGCTGCACGTACCCAGACCAAAAGAATAAAGTGATTCGTTGTAAATGAATTTTAAGTGAGTTTCCTTTTCTCTTTGGTTCATTTCACAGCGTTTTCCCTTTTTTCATTTTGGCTCGTTCTCATTTCTCTTTTCTTTTCTATTTGTTTGCTTGCTCTCTTTTGGACTGAAGACATATTTTAAGTAATTTTACAAACATTTTTCCAGTGAGTGTGTTACTTATTCTATTTATTTATTCATTTTTATTTGTATTTTAACAAAGTAGAAGCACCTCAAGAGCAGACAAGGTCTCGTGTATCCACTGCGATGGTTCGAGTGGACATCCTGAGAGATATCCACATTCACAAGACAAGGTCGTCCAGCACAGACACCATGTTCCATTCTCAAGTAATAAGCCAATAACATTGTGTGATAATGCATTCATTCCCGAGTTGCCAGATAGTGCAAGAGAAACAAGAACCGGGTTTATGGAACAAAGCCATGGAAAGTACTAAGTATTTTAGAATAAGACTATCTGGCAACCCTTCTTGATTCTGCTATCCCCTTGCGGGCTACGTTTCTGTGAGTCGTCGTGACCAGCCTAAATGGTGCCTTGTGATTGGGTGATTAAACATTAGATTGGATTTGATTCGTTTGGGCAAAGTTTCCGAACACGTACGCACTGCCAATCAAACTGGTGTTTGTTTAAAATAGCCACAACTGGAAATATTCGGTGCTATGGTGGCAAACGGCGTTACAGGAATTCTACCTTAGCTGCACTAGGGGATTCCTCAAATTCCAGCTAGATGCGAGTCATAATTTAGAAAACAGGTTCTCAGAAAAACAAGTCCAAAATATCAACAGATTCTTTTTTTTGTAACTCGTGTCAGTTAGTGAAGGGGAACTAATGAAAAAGGCTGCATTTTCAGTCAACTGTACTAATACTAACTGTATTAATACACAAAATAACAGCAAACGGTAATTACTGCCCACAACTGCCCTGCCTGGTGCATCTTTGCTATCTCTCATAAGATCCTGTCTTCGTCGAGTAAATAGCATGAGGTTTTTAATCCAAACATTATTGCCTCGTTACACAGCCGCTCCAGTGTGGACGCTCTCCCACATCGGAGTCGCCCTAGAACTTAATGCTCTTTAAAAGACTGTTTATAGGACTAAGATCCTGAAAAGCAACTTCCCATGTTTGCATATCTGGTTAGTAAAATTGACCCAGAAAGTACCGTTTTACACCCTCTCTCAATTCGACAAAACCAACAGCTGCATACCACAGCATCGAATGTACACAAACCCACGCTTACATTCCCTCGCTTCAGGGACAGTTTGATCAACAAAGCACAGCACAGCTAATAAACCAGCAATGAAGAGCAGCACTGGAAACAAGCGAAGGAGGCTAACTTTGGAGAGCGGCGATGGGAAGGGTAGACGGAGAGCAGAATCGTGTCAGAAAAGAATCCTGGAGGGAAATAATGGAGATCAGCACTGGAGAACAGCACCGGAAAGCGGCAAAAGAGGCCAATATCGGAGGTAATGTATGGCAACCAAGCAGGCAAGCGTCGAGGTTCAGCCCTGGAGACAAACCCTGAAATATAATTCGATTTCAATACGCAGCCACTGCTTGCTCCTTTTCCCCATCAGGCAGAGGAGGAACGGACTATGCTCAGCACTAGGTCTGTGCCATATCGTATCGTTCATGATAACATAAAACGATATAAAACTTCCATACCGTGATATTATGACGTCTTTACGTAACGACGTGATGGATTTACACAGAGTATGGCGAACCATTATGTGACTCATAAGCAGAGCAACAGATATGGCAGGATGTGGCTTGTGTGCAAGTGGAGTTTGTCCCAAAAGGGGGAGCGACTTCGGTAGTGTGGAGATACAAAAATATCAGCTGTACAACAAACTACAGTGATACGTAAGCTATGTAAAAGGTCAAGCGCCACCTAGCTGAGTACGAGGGAAGCCAAAAAAGCCACGAGGTCAGGTATTTTAAAGTATAAAATCTATTTTGTTGCAATTGAACGTTGTTTTAAAAAAGTACCCTAATATATCGTGATTATTTTCGGGCCATATCGCCCACCCCTACTCAGCACATCTATCCAGCATCTTAGTCCATGTGAGCTCATCTATTCATGATGGATCAACCGGTGTTAAGCTCGCTCAATTAATAAAGCCAGTCAGAAGAAACTGTTATCTTTTATCACTGGTGTCCTGCTTCCTTCCAACAATATTACAATTACAATTATTATTATTATAATAATCTTCAACCAGTGGGTGCTTGTCATTATCATGGGAAATTCTTGCTTCAGAAACCAAAGGAGCTGCTCAAATAAGCCCGGGATGCCAATCTCACCCTCCTGGTGCCATTTTAAATGCCAGTCAAATGGTGTGTGGAAAGACACTATGGCCAAGTCGTTATAAAGCAGAGATAAGAGCTGCATTTTCGAGACATTAAAGGGAAAGACTAGAGGTTAGCTAGATATGTTTATTCTGTTATTCGAACCATATTTGTAAAAAAAAAAAAAAAAAACTTCTATTGAATTAGGGGGGCAAAGAGCCTGAGTGACTGAGAGACATTTCTGGAGCAACATGAAGAGGAAAGCTCTTCTGCGAACTGATTCGATAACAATCTGGCACACCGAGTCACAATTACACAATACAAGCGCACTAACTAGCCAGAGACAACTTCACCTGTACTGCATCAAAGAGAAACCGGAAAGAACAAAGCAACAAAACGTGAAAAGAACGAAGAGTGAAGGAGCTAAAATAAGGAGGCTTGACACGCTTCGTAAAGTACAGTTACGTTTGAGTTCACGCCCAAAATATGTCAGTATGGAGTATATAGAAACGGAATGTCATGCTGACCGGACATTGTCCAAACACGAGGGGGGGGTAACGAAACACTCTGCTCACAATCCGATTCATTCCAATTCCCAGATTCGATTTTTGGACTTTATTTCAGAAGTGTGAACAAGGCAAAATGACAGCCTTTTTTTTTTTGTTTAGGTTGCTGAGCACTGGGGATACGTTCCAAGAAATCCATCATAAATCGACTTTATCATTTAATATATACTGAATATCATAATAAATCATTTAGAATGTCTTGAAAATGAAAAGTAAAAGCTGATTGCGCGATAGTCATTCCATACCTCGAGCATTGCCGCATTTAGCATTGGGATTTGGGGGGTTTCTGTTGTTTATTGTAGTGTATCGTACTGCCCCGGGGGGAATCTTAATAAATATTTCTGCTTAATGTGTAACAAACGTTTAGTTCCCTGTAATTAATAGAAAGTACTACAAAGAGGGTTAATATATGCAAAGATATATATTATAATTACAATCTTAACTCTCTTTCTGAATTTTATATATATATATATAAATCAGTTAACATTGTAATTAGAATATTTGAATATGAATATATTATTCATATGTATATTAAAATAACAGCGAAAACATTATTTTTTTTAAATAACAATTAAAAAGTGTATATTTTAGAAATAAAAAGTAACCCTTCTGGTCCATAAATCACTTTTACTTTAAAAGTAGTAATAAACATTGTTGAGATTTCTTAGTAAGGTTTGAGGTTTTAAACTCTCAACTTTGTTATTTATTTTGAATTTTATTACTAATTCAAATTTTATTACTGATTTTTAATGATATTATTTCCTTAATTGTACTATTACTTTTAAGTAATTATTCAATTAGCATCTAGGACACCCAAGGCAAATAGGTCCCTTTTGAGTCTTGGTTCTCCCAAGGTTTCTTCCTTCTACTTTCCGGGAGTTTTTCCTTGTCACTGTCGCCCTAGGCTTGCTCAATTTGGGATTGGCCTAGATAAGATAATATAAGATTGTAAAGCTGCTTTGAAACATTACACCGTTGTATAAAGCTCTATAGAAATACATTTGATTTGAATTGAATTAATCGATAGCGGTTTCTTTAAATGATCACTACGTGGCTTGTATTCTCCGAATTTGGCTATGAGGGATGTAACTGTGGGAAACTGGTAATCTTGGGTGTCGGTTGTTAAATTATACGGCAGCTGTGTTCCCTGAACGTCAGAACGATGAATTGCATCTTCAGTTGCCGGTGACCAACTACAAAAGTTATGAACTTTGTGTCGATAACTTTTGAACCACAAGAGATATTGCTAATCTGATTGTGGCAGTCGATTTCGAAGTCCATTCTGATCTTTGACATGCTACATGACCTTCCTATTGGAAAAACTTGCCACTGTTCCAATACGGTGGCTTTCAGGATGCCATGTGTTGGACATAGCGTAAAAAACGGGCCCTCTCAGCCTGCCATATCTGGGGTATTCAGATTTGTCATTTTCCCTTTTGTTTCCGAAATACGAGGGTGTCCTATGACGTTTGACTCACCTTGTAGTGCAATACCACATTAGGTGTTTCACTAAAATGCTACTGCTAATTAAACCCAGGAAAGAACTTCTGTTCTATAAACCAACAGTAATAAGTAGACACCGCCCCTCAGGGTTGACTGACAGATTAGTTCAGCAAGAAAAAGAGGTGACGACAAAAGCACAATGTGTAAGTTAGATACAAATGTTCATGTATTTAACCCCAAATCTTCTGTGGTCTCTCTGCAAAACCGGTCTAACAAAAAGTACTAATTATGCAAAGCTTGCACTACTTTTGCTAAACAGGATCACAATCTGTTTTGCCCATACAGGCGGGGGAACACACACACACACACTCCTATTGAGAGGGTGAGGGGGTCAGCCGGCATGCTCGAGGGCAGAGCCTGATCTACAGCGGGAGGGCTGGGCAGTTAACGGCGACTTAACGAGAGACCTAGTATGACAAATCGGCCCTATATTTTCGTCACCCCTCATCGGTCAGGCTAGCACCCCGAGCTCTTACTCCTACCCCCTGCGGGTGCGGGGGGTTCCTTTCTTCACGCGTGGAGCCAAACCTGGGGGATAATATGTCTGCTCTAAAAATTACAATGCAAACACGCATGCAAATTGGCAGGCGTTTGGATTATCAGATAAGGCTTTATAGGTTCATGCTTACTCTGAACTTAATGAACGACGGAGGAACAATAGCTTTATCTGTGTCATTAAAGTCCAGAAAATGGTCAGCAGAATAGAGACAGTCGCTGGTTTGAAACGAGACAAGGCGCGGACGCCTGAGGGCAAACATTCTTGGGCGTTGGGCGTTAAAACTTGTCAGGCAGGTCGGTTTACGTGAGAGCCCCATTCAGCACATCTGGCCCATACCTGCGGAGCAGCCATTATTTATGCGGAATGAGAAAGAAAAACAATCAGGAATCCAGAAACGAAGAAACAGGAAAAAACGTCCGTCAGCATCCGAGGGTTTCAACTTTGCAAAGTGGAGAAACGTCGTTTGCGTTGGAAATCATGTGCTACGCGAACCAATAAAAATGTAAATCCTCGACTCAAAAGCGTGGCCGTTTGCCAAACGAAACAAAACCTCAAGGACCCTCAATATGCATATTAGCCCGCCGTCCCCCCCTCCCGTTTCACGCATTTGCACGTGGCCTCCACGCGCTACGGTTTTGGCAAATTCTCAGGGCCCGTGCTGGCTGCTGAAAGGGATCCTTCGTCGCGCAAATGGCTTTCATTAGCCTGCCGCCTGCAGCAACTGAGTCGCCCTATTGTGCTCTCAACAAAGCGACGAAGGAGCGAGGAGCTATCACGCCCAAGGAGAGGAGGAACGGAGGAAAACTGGGGGAGGAGATGAAAAGAGAGAGAAGGAATCAGGAAGCCGTCCCCATGACCGGAGAGGAAACTGTTATGGGTGAACATCCTCGTTGGTGTACCCATCCCTCCATGTGACTATGATATCAGTGTGTCGCTAGACACAGACAGCCTAATTTAAACCCACTGCACTTCCCTTCCTGAGCTCCAGCTTGAGCTTCCATCTCCCGATGCCAGCCAGGAAGTCACAGCTTTCTTAATTGCCCACAGCGTGCCATCATCAATCAGCGAGCCGGTTAGTGGGCTGCACCCGAGACCCCGTGACACATATCTGTCATTTACTTCTGCCTGTGGTCCACAGTCAAAATGCACACCATTAACTCGTTCGCAGTCCACGGCTCTATTAGAGGTTAGTTTACGAGACCTTGTAAGAGTTTCACATGGTCAATAAAAACACTTCAGACCAGGCGGTGGTTTCCAAGAAAGACCACGCACAGCGGCGTTTGAGGTGTTGGAAACTGGTTGAAGGCTCGACTTACAGCATCCCTGTCCTCCTTTCAAGATCAGCTCCACGCAGGGTGCTATGCTACTGACCCAAGTTCCAGCAAGGCCCTTAACCCTCAATTGCTGGGCCTGCTCTGGAGGGAAGGAAATGTCAATCTTACCCTAGACCCCGGCAATGTCAGTCTTCTCCCTGGAGTCCTGCCACTTTTAGATTCTCAGGTGCTTTGTCCGTCAAGGTTATAAGCACACCCGCCTCTGAAAGTGGATCAAACCTTTTTAGGTTTATAAGCAAGGGAACCAAACATGAGGTTTACAGAAAAAAGGAAGGTGTGTTAGGGAAGTGCTTAGACGTGTGGAAACGGAGAAGCTTGGCTGTGCAGAGACAGCAGGCTGGCAGACAGGAGAAAATAGGCAATAGGGACAGCTTTGCCAACTGTCCAAGCAGAGGAGCTTGGCTAAACCTGTCCACGGCGAGAAAAAGGATGTGACCTCTGCATAAGGTGAACCAAACACAGACAGGATGGCAGTGACGACAACTTCCTACACGGGCCAATCCCTTATTCCAACCTTCTGTCTGTTTGACCAACCATGCATTCGACCTTCAACGTTCGACCTAAACTCGTCTTGCCGAGTGGATGACCCGCGAACCGAAGGGAATCTCGAAACCCTCTGGAGTATTGGGATCTCTTTCCAGGTCCACTTCTGCTTCCCAAAGTCCAGACGCACCACATTTTCCACTCTCTGAAAGATGATTAAGAGCCCTGTTCCTCCACACGCCTGAGTGCTAACAGGCCAAAGGCGGAAGAGAAGGCAAAACAGGCCATGATGTCAAACATGTCAGGTTGGCACAGGAGTCAAAGAATGCCGTTATTTACCAGGCCAGGAAGGTATTTCAGTTATCAAGCTTAAGACAGGTGACACCTGCAGCCAAAGTTGGATGCGCCAGGTGATCTCGAACCATCTTAGAATTCCGGAGTGTACGAGGCACAAAGGTTTCCCTCTCATAAAATGCAATAGTGTTCGCACTCTCGAATGCTGGGGGAATTCACACAGCACTCATCGCTTGGCTGAGACATCCTGGCATATGTGACCACTGAAAGCAGACAGCGGGCATGGAAACTAGCAGGCTGCAGCTGCACAGATATAGAGGTGATAAGGGGGTGAAACGGCAGCCAAGACTCGCAACCCTGTAGAGGTCAGCAGGGCTGGCAACCATGGCATGAAGGAGAGCGTGGTGGGAAAGTGGTAGGTGATGTCCTCACTGAGTGAGAAAGTCCAGATTGAGATGTGTGAAACATGACCGACCCATTTGGCTTAATTAGGGCAAGAATCAGTGGGGAGCAATGTGAAATCTCCCCCGGTGTCTCCATATCTGGAGCCGTATACTTTGGGCAACAATATCTACGGGAATGCCCAGGTTTGCTTTCCCTGCTGTCTGATTAACATTCCCACATGGAAGGACCTTACACTTTTCCACCCTAGTCTCAGATAGCACAACTATATCTCTGGAAAAAGCTTTAAAATTGGTGTCTTGACCTACTTTGGTCTTTCTACACCCAAACGTGAGCCGGTTTCCTTCAGATTAGGGTTAAGCAATATGACTGGGAATACCCTGCCACAGAAGCTGACTACGTTTTGACATATACAATAATGTGCGAACATTTTAAGCCACCATTAAATTTGCAGTTGATATACTGACAATATGCAAGATATTTTTGAGGATTATATTAAGAACTTTTCAAAATATCCGTCACTCCATAATCAATTTTCCAATGATCTTCATTCCAATCCTTGTGAACTTGAGCCAATCCTTTTTACCCTGTTCCCCTTCTGAAAAAGTGCTTTCTTTGGCTGCTACCCTTGCAACAAAGACCATCCCTGATCCTCACACTGTAGAAGGATCAACCTTGCTCCCAGATGCTACTCTTGGTCAAGTGTTTGGGGAGGTCACACATTCATTCATTCACTATCTGCCGCTTAATTCACACGGGGTCTCGGGGTCCCCGCAACTCTGAGCACAAGGGCTAGGAACAGCCCTAGACAGGGCGCCAATCCATCGTACGGCACACGCACAGAATTACGCACACAGTCACACACTAAGGGACACTTTTTAGGAGACCAATTAGCTTAACGCACATGTCTTTGGACTGTGGGAGGAAACCGGAGTACCCAGAGTAAACCCACGCAGACATGGAGAAAATGCAGACTCTACACAGAAAGGACCCAGGCTATTTCAGCGTGGGATTGAACCCGGGACTGTCACCGTGGTGCCCCAGTTTGATTTTCTTCCGTTTTTTAACACAGCATACAAGTGCCCTGTATTTTCTGGTTGTAGTCTAATAAAAAAAATAATAATAATACTTACATATGGTCATCATACCGTTGCTACTCCAACAGCACACCTGATCTAAATGGTGGCCTAAGACTTTTGCACGATACTGCAGCTATCAAATGAAAGGTATGACAAATTCAATGAGGGGAAACAGACAGCGCTAAGCTCAAAGAAAACCAGAATTCACTGCTTAGCCAGATGGCCATGCAAAGCAGCAACTGAAAGCAGCTCTCAGGTGGGCCAGTGTGTATGAGCAACCTTTGTAACCGTCACGCTGACCTTTAATGGAGTGGAAGCCCTGGGACGGTTTCCCTTCCTGTCCTAGATTCAATCGGTTCCCGCTTTAATATAGCTTCATCTGGGAGGTTTGAGAAAACCTGCACGCCGGCGCCCTATCAGGACACGCAGCTCTAATCTAAACTTCAATCTACGCTTTCTTGATAAGCCCACGGGCATTAAACGTGCACACCAAATGCACATCCCCTCCCCCTGCTCCCTAGCATCTGGCTGTCCCCTGAGCCCGCGCAGCGGTTCTAATCTGGTCTTTTCCACTCTCGCACTCTGGCTCTGACCTTAATACCAGCGCGCTGACCAGCAGAGTGTAAGAACACGTATAACCTAAATAAAGCTCTAGCCTGTAAAGGACCGCGAGTTCGTCCTTAGCGCTGATGTTCCGAGCACAAAAAAAAAAGGATCCGGATCAAGGAGTGATCGTGATCTACAGGGATTCTCCTAATCCCTGCTCTGACAAGCCTGCTACTTAATTAACCACTAACTGACAGCGAGTCCGAAATGCAAGATGGATATTCAGAGCGAAATTTATGCTTTTCACTGCTGTGGATCACAGGGAAAAAATGGACACAAACGGACAGGGTTAGGTGACGCCATGCAACCTACGGCTGGGAAACGAGTCGAAAATGAATCAAAACCAACATTCAGGTCTATGAACCGACACGTTGATTGTTTTCGTCCGTTACGCACGTTCCACACCGCCCACGTTCACGTACTACCCGCTGAAAAACGTACTACCCCCCTGAAAAACGTACTACCCCCCTGAAAAACGTACTACCCCCGTGTGTATTCACAATGCGGCAGGCGCCCCGTTCAGTCAGCGACATGGAAGCAACACGAAGGAGAACTCAAACAGAGCAGCTTGTAGCTTCCAAAGAAATGTGCCGTGTGGAAACGGAAAGGAATAACGCATGCCGTTTCCTACCGCCTAGCGTCGTTAAAATTGCATTATCTAAAAATGGCTAATGTTTGCGATAATTGCAAGTTATTTATTTTCTACTGTTTCTAGGGAATGTCTTCATGTTAAAACTAAAAAGTGGCATTCTTCATAAGAAACTTTGAAATTCTTTGAATTCCGAGCAATAGGTGCTATGAATTCAATAGGTCAAAATTGGAAATGTAGAACCACAAATAGTTCACTGGTGTGTTTCAGTCTCCGTGGGTTTACTCTAGGTACTCTGGTTTCCTCCCACAGTCCAAAGACATGCGTGTTAGGTTAACTGGTGTCTGTAAAGTGGCCCTTAGTTTATGACTGTGTGAGTGTGTGCCCTACGGTGGATTAGCGCCCATTCTAGGGTTCTAGGGTTGTTCCTGAGTTGCCGAGTGGGCACCTTAATCCACCGGATGGCCCGTGACCCCGTGCGGATTAAGCGGAAGATAATGAATGAATGAATGAATGAACTATTTCACTCCCTTGTGAGAGAAAAAAATAATGCCGGTTTTAATAGTTAAGCATATTTGCGGTACTAACTTTGTCAGTGAACCCTTAGGAAATCCAACATAACGTCTATATGCATTCAATAACTCCTGGATCGGCACATGTTGACTAAGTGAGGAAAACGTTTACACACTTGAAAGATTACACACCGACATGCTGGGGAGGCGGAAACCTATAAAGGTACTATAAAATGTCACAAAAGGTGTAAAGTACAACTCTTTCCACTACCACTGACTGTCTATGGAGATTCCATACCTGTGTATTTCACATTATGAACCGGTTAGCAGTCCGCGTGGCCGAAATATAAGGGGAGTCAAAAGGCACAGGACATTATGTCATTATTACGGTTTATATACCATCCTTCTGCATACCATACCATTATTATATATTATTATAAGTAGAATTCAGAAATCAGAGTATGACCTGGACTTTTCCCAAGTTTCCTTCAAATGGCCTCCACAGTCACCAGATCTCAAGCAAACAGAACACCTCCGAGATGCGGTGTTGCCAAATCTGCAGCAGCTGTGTGAATATGGACCAAATATGGACCAAAATCCCGGCGGAGTATTTCCAGCACTTAGTTGAACCTAGGCCATGAAGATTTCTAAAGGCAAAAGTGGGTCCAACCCAATACTAATCAAGGTGTACTTAATAATGTGGCCAGTGAGTGTATACCAGCATAATACCCATATAACAATACATCCAATTCAAGTCTCCAAAGGCCAGTCAAGTCGCAGCAAGTTCGGCATGAATTAAAATAATGAGTCTTATCTGGTAGTCTAGCCTCAGCTTGACTTAAAAATGGGAACTGAACATACCGTGAACTTGCAAGTGGGGGGGGGCATCTGACCCCCAGCGACCCCTTTAAATGCTAGTCTGAATTACGGCTGCCCGGTTAAGACAATTAGTTTCAGACGCAGCATTAAACAGAGGTCTGTGTTCTCCTCCAGGACCGAACTCCACCGTGCAGAAAGGAAACTCACCCGGCAACGCGGGTCGGCATTAAAACTGCAATCGCAGTCGGCACGGCGCACAATCAGAACGCAGACGGCAAGGGTACGGTCCTGCCCTACTAAGAGAAATAAGAGCGCTGGCATTTGGGAGAGACGTTGAGAGAAACTGCCCTCTATGGCAAGGCTCATTATTTTTTACACAGTTCAGCTTCCGTGGCATTCGGCAGCCAGGACGAGCCACAAAGGGCTCGTTATGGAGCTCCGGCTGCCGCCGCGCACACACTAGGTTTTATGTGCTGGACAGGGCACGGTAACGTTGAAAATGCGCGAAGAAACGGGGAATGGAAAGAAAAGCTGCCTCTGCATGGATCCCGTTAGGCAACGAGCGGAACCGTAGAGGAACGACGACATATTGAGTCGCACATGAAGGAGTCTGTCACATTTACTACGCACGCTGATGATCCTGGACCAGAGGTCTCGCTTTCTCCATGGGAAACGGGGCATTTGACCCCGGTCGGAACGGAAACGCTCTAAAGCAAGCTGCAGCGATCCCGAACGGCACTGCGCTCCCCATTTGGCTCGGAATGAACACAATGGCTGGAACAGTTTAAGAATTGACAGAGCATACAACACTGAAATGATGAAATCCCTTGTAAGTCAACAATGAGTGCACATTTGCCTGCAAAGTAAAACCCTGTAAAACACAAGAATGGCAGCAATTCACCGGGTTGCCATTAGAGCGGTACGTTTTAACACTATAAAGCAATACAGCCTTAACGTTTCAGACGAAGGGCTGCCAGTGCATCTCATTCTGAACAAAAAAAAAACAAAAAAAAAAAACTCTCCAACAGGCTCACCAGACCGATTATCTGTTACACCTTTACGGAGGCGACCAAAATGATTCTCAAATTCCCTAAGGACAAACGGAGGGCTGCAAAGAGCAGTGAATTAGGAAGCATTTTTATAACTAGTAGTGCTATAACTAGTAACTAGTATAACTAGTATAAAACACTGCGTCGCACGTTAAAGTGTAGATACGTACGTAAAGATACAAATGTCGCCTTTTATGACGATTCTTCTGCCCCTTCCATCTAAAGAACGTACAGCTACGCTCTTATCACATACGTGCCTCCCCGTCCACTCTTGCAACACCAATCATTTCTGCATGGCTGCAAATGTAGGTCATCCAGCACACTCTAGACCCCAACTGAGGGCACGACAGTAGGGTTAGATGGAGATGGCAGCTAATGCCTCCACGCTCCAGGCTCAATTACTGCATCCACACGTCCACCGCGAATCATCCACCGAGGAATGCGTGCGAGCACATATTCAGAACACACGCTTCCGAGAAATGCCCTTTTTAATTTTCGTCCCAGAGGCGACTTCCCAGCATCACAAGACGGCCAAAACGAGACGAGGAACGACGGCACCGAAAATGCAGAAGTTGTTTCTTGTCCGTTCCGTGTGCTAATTTAATCTCGGCTCCGTCCGCTGCAAGCTTCGGGGACGTGCTGCACAAAATCCTGTTCTCCGCTACAGGCACTAGAAAGCCAGAAAGCTCTGGCCGAAACAAACCACAGATGCGTTCACGGACCTACTGAGCATAATGTAAAGTAACAGGAGATGAACAAGCTATGAAAAGAGCAAGAGCCTGGAGGAAAGCCACAGCTCCAAGGTTACACCTGTCACAGTTCTGAAATGATTCAAGCGACCGCATTATATAAAGCAAGTCTCAAGGCTCTGGGGGTATGGTTAAAGATTGTGATATTTCTCACACATCTGGGTGACTGCATCTTGGCATTTTTTCGATTTTACACCCCAACTCTCTATAATGTTTCATTGTGCGAGATCTGACATCACAGATGCCGTGGAATAGCAACTCTAAGGTTATGTAAATGTGGAAAGGTGTGTTGTTGTGCTAGCCTAGATATTATGGCAAAGGGACTGCCACCAGACAGAGATGTTCATGAGTCTGTTTAGGTAAGTTCAAGTCGAATCTTGAAGCTCTTGTGGACAAGTCCAGGTCGAGTCTGTACTCTATGGCATGAGAGTCCAAGTTAAGGTTGTAGGGTGTGAATTCAGATGACTGAATTCGGATTTGAACCCTCTAGAGTAACAGTCCGATTCTCTAGCCTTAAGCGTGGGAGGACGAGTCGTGTCTCGAACCTCTGGTACGAGCAAGTCCAAGTCAAGTGTCCAGTCGTGCGAGCCCCAGTCAAGAGTCAAATTTCCAGTGGAGTCTCTTGGGTTTAGGATGATGGTTCAAGTCGAGTCTCTAGAGAGGCTGTTGCCGAATCAAAGTATCGAATTACTAGCGTCCAATCTCACTTAAGTGGAAAGTCTTCACTCTTAAAGTCCAAGTTGAGATCTCCAGCCCATGTCACAGTCTTGAGTCTCTAGAGCACGAGTCCAGATCGAGCCTCTAATCTCTAGAGTGCATGTCCAAGTCCGAGTCGGTCGCTGATCCTCTGGTGTGCAAGTCTGAGTCCAAGGCCAAGTTTTGAATATCCAGATCAAGTCCAAATCGAGACTCGAGTTTATAGCAAACATGTCCTAGTCAGAGTCGAGCGCCAAATCTCTAGCATCTCCAAGTCTCTAATTAGCATGCAAGTCAGAGTCAAGTCTCTAGTGTGCAATTCGTGTCTCTGACCTCTAACCCGAGTCTGAGCAAAATGTCAAATCCAAGTCAAGTTCCGAATCTCCAGCATGAGAATCCAAGTCCGAGTCTCTAATCTTGTGAATTTTAAAGGTGAAAGATGACATTCGCATTTTTGGGGATATAAATCATTTATCAATTATATAAAATTCCACATTAGGCTTAGATATTTCTCAGGCTTAGCAAGTCTCATTTTCACACTGCACCTATCCACTCACTGAGCATTTTACTTGGATCCCATCTGGATCTGGACCACGCAGTGAACACTCAGTGCTGATGATGCACCGGAGGACATCCTGTTTCAATGCACTAACACATGGCATCGAATTTTTTTTTTTAATGCTCAGGCTGTGCACCAGCACCGCAGTGCCAAATCAACCGGACAGAGCCTGAACTGGGTGCCCTGTGTTGGAACTTGAAAGCGAATAAATTTCTGGTTTACCAGGAGCTAAAAATACAACAAGGGAAAAAAAGTTCAAAAGACGCGTCAGCATCGTAATCTAATTACGTGCAGATAGCAGTGCCTCGACTGCAGGAATGCCCGAGGAATGCGCAGAATGTGGACGTGGTAACGTTACACCCCACACTAAGCGTCCCGATCTAAACACTGCGCACAGGTCACAGAGCAGGGGATGTAGAGTGTACTCTCGGATCTAATGGGTACTGATTTGGAGTCAAATTTGTTATGGAGAAAGAAACCAAAACTGTGAGGGGCCAGAGCTTTGGGTTATAATGAAGCCAATTCACAGATCTTTTCATTTCCTCTCTAAGGCCATGGAGGATCTGTGAGAGGATCGGGACGTTAACCTTTTATGTTCCCAGCAGACGGGACCGGCCTGCCTTTCAGGAGGGTCTGCTCACCTCTGAGGCAGCAGATGGCCAATGACTCAGACTCAGGCAGGTAATTCATTAAGGGCACTTTGAGGGCATAAGGAGCCTCAACCAGAAGCTCCGCATTACCATATCGCATCCAAGCATCTCTCTGGTGACCTGCTATTAATATGATTGTAGACAAATACAGGCAGGGCACCACACAAAGGGGTAATGATAAGACCCGACCGAATACCACTTCAAACAGACCTTTAGGACGGAGCCACTGGGTCAGCGAGCTAAAGCGACTTAGCAGAGACCGTAATGAAACACAAACAAGCCTAAAGCATGGCAGCTAAACAGCACCTTAGTGTCCAAAACAAACAGCCAGCTCTCCCCCCACCTTAAACAAAAAGCAACACTAAACATCACCCAAACACGCCACACACTCTCACTCGCAAAGCTTCATCCACACACGGAAGTAGCGCCCATTACCGTCCCGCAGGAAGCCGTTGACACTTTCCGAGCTGGATTCCGAGTAGCCCACGGTGGCCCTCCTCTGGGAGTTCAGCAGGCCATTCTTACGGAGGGCTCGGTTGCTGGGGCTGCTCACCGGCGTCGAGGTGCTGTCCTTCTTCAAAAAAATGCCGCTGAAGAAACGGAGAAGCCTGCGCTCCTGGCCGCTCGACCGGGAACCTGCTTCTCGCAAGAATTTCTCCTTTTCCACCAGCGGCTTCTCAGACAGCCGGAGAAGGTCACTGTTGTCCAGCGTGCGATTTTTACCCTTGGCGCGATCCCTGCGACTGAGCTCCTTCAAAGAGTCCTCGCTCGCAAAGACCTCTGGCACTTCTGGAGCGGCACACTTCTCCGATTCCTCAGCGGCCGGGTTCTGCAGGATCACTGCAGACCGAGTCTGGGCCTCGTCCCGCCCGATGCAGCCCGAGCTGCTGTGGTGCCTCTCTTTGGACAGGGCACGGAGACGCAGCAGTTCCCCGCCGGCCCAGTGCCGAAAGCTGAAACTCCGACGCAGTAGACTGGGGTGTCTCTTGGCCGGCGGGGTCTGGGGCGTCTGCTTGCCAGAGTTGCCGTTCACTTTGGCCAGCAACGATGCAAGGCTGCTGTCCTTGGGCAGTTCCTTCTGGGAGGAAGTTGTATTTTCTAGGCAGCGTCCGCTGACCTGCTCCTCAGCGCTTTTGGAAGTCTGGAGAATCCTCCGAGCTTTAAATTCCACGCTTCCTCCATTCGTAGTGGAGCCTTCCTCCATCTTGACAGGTCTGTCAGCATGACTTGTTAGCTCTGCTGTCTGTCTCTGCAGCTCAGCACCATTTTTACCGCAAACATCCTCAGACGGCGTCTCGCCACATATCTGGTTCGAATCCATCGAGTTGTCCTTCTGCAAGCGCTTCTTCCGGGTCATTTTGGATCTGCTGAGTTCCAGCTGCCCGGTGCTGAACGTCCTGAAGTTTCTGTACGCCTGGCCAGAAAACTCGTCCGTTTCATCTTCCACTTCTTTGACCTGCTCGAGGAAACAGCTCCGCTGGATTTCCGTCGAGCCTTCCCTCCTGTACGCGCTCACCTTGGGGTTCTCCAAGCGGCGATGCGCCGTGCCCGATCCGCCAAGCCCTCCGCTGTCCTGCAAGCTTTCCCTTTTGACTAACGTCAGAGAGATGCGATAGACGGTCTTCCTTTGCGGGGTACCCCGTTCCATCCTCTCCATGCAGTTTCCATCCAGGAGGTACATCTTAGTTCAGCTTAAATGAAATAAATTAGGTCAGTCATAAATTAACACCTGAGCTCGGCTTGATATTCAGGTCATACCAATCCAGGGAACTGATGCACCGGTAATAATAATGTCCAAATATATTGTTCCTCTATAAAATTGTACAATCCATGTTCCTGCCTGTCATTTCAGTACCTGATGTTTAAGTGATCAAAACATCAACAATAAGACACCTGAAAGCCTAGTGCTCTGAACTCCATCGATTCTCGGATATCCGCCCGATCTGTGGTCTTGCTGAGAGCTGCAGCTTTGGTTTGTATCCTGCAGCGATCCTGTCCGTCCTGAGGGAAAAAGCCACCGCAGCCCCCGCGTTGCGTTGAAGAGCGGCACGAGCGCGCTGCTCCCTATTGTGCGCTCCAGAGCTTTTGTTTTCAGCGCCGCGTCTGATTCTTATTCAACGCGCAGAATGAACAGAACGCGACGGTCTGCAGCTGGAGATCCGTATCCTGTTCAGCCAGCTTACACACACCGTGGAAATATGGATCTTTCTCTCTCTCTCTCTCTCTCTCTCTCCCTCTCCCACACACACACACACACACACACACACACACACACAGAAATGAAGGAAAAACAGGACTGGATTTGCAAAGCGCAGACACCGGAGCGCTGTTGCCTGACGCTTGCATCACCGGCTTCCAGAATAAGATTAACTAAAAAGCAGATCGGTCTTCACAAAGCGCGCTGAACATCCACATTAGAACCATATGGCGCGTGCTGACTCCCCCCACGGAAAAGCGGAATAAAATATAAATAGACATGGCTCGAAAAGCAGAAGTAAAAGCAGAACGCGCAGAAGCGTCAGACAGCGCGATGTTCCTGCTCAAGGCTGAGAATCCAACATGTAAACTCAAAAGCACAGCGAGAGGGAAGGAAACACGCCGCGCTAATGCGCAAACTGTTAACGAAAACCCCCTGAAAGCCAGCGCGTAAACACGGTCCGCTCCAGGTTCCACCTTAAACCAGAGCGCACGGGGGCGGGGATTGCCCTCCAACTGTCAATCAAATGAGTTTGAAGTCCACCCGGGCTCCAAACCGGTATTTTTTCGCCGAGCACGAGGCGCTGGTGTGGATTAAACGACGTGTTTTGTAGCTTTTCTAAATGAACTTAGCACAGCTTAAACGTGACGAATTAAGAACCGGGTTCAGAGGAAAACATGGCTCATGTGGAAAGGGGTTCAAACCTTTGTTAAATTAATGTTTACATTTTTAAACATACAGACACCCTTACAACTCATAGTCATACAATCCGAGCCATGGTGGATTAAGGGTCTTGCTCGAAAGACCAAACTGTGGCAGCTTGGTAGAGGTGGGATTTGAACCCTGGACCTTCTGGTCCAGAGTCCAGTACCTTAATCGCTAGGCTACCACAGTCAATTTTTCAACTACATTACTCCCAAAAACAAGGGGACATTTTAATGGGGAGGTTTCTTTTTGAAATATCTCCTAATTTTTGTGAGCAGTGAATTTGAAAGCTTATGCAATGAAGCCTGCAGATGTTGCTGTGTTAATGTCCATTCATTAAAAAAATAACTAATTAGATTCCGTAGCACTTAAAACTACACAACAGGCTCAGAGGGGCTCAAGCACTCGGGTGAATTACGTGTGCCGTTTCCATTTGAAAATGAGTTTCTATTTGTGTCACTAAGCTCGAGCACCTTAAGGTACCCTTGCTGTGTTCAAGAAAAAATAGATATAGAAATATGTTCATTTATTTGATATACACATTGAGTCACAAGTCACAGGACACCTCATGTTCTGCCTCATGGACTTTTTTCAAGAGCTGCCAAAGCCATTGTTGAGGTTTCTTAGTCGGTAGCGCTTTTCGGACGCCAGTTCTGTGTGACCTGGTGGTTGTACTTTGCAAGTCTGTAGTCCATGGGTTTCTCTTCAGCAAATTAAATGTGGACTGACAACGGCACTGTAGTCACAAATATCCAGCCACCGTCATCCTGTCATCCTGTATGTAGGAAGTATCTAGTGAGCGGTGACGGATTAGAGAATGACGAACAAACTGTGCAAACGAGCTACTGTCTCTGTTTACTAGATGGAGCAATATGGCAGATGCCTGCGAGTGCACAGTGATGTCAGACTTAAAAAACTCCAGCAGCACTGCCGCACTGTCTGAAGCAACACACCACTACCAAATCAGTGCCAGAGCAGGGCTGAGAATGATCCACCACCCAAATAGTACCTGAACTGTGCCGGTCGTGATCATTAGAGAGCAGAGCGTGTGGACAAACACATGGACTACAGTCTGTAATTATAGAACTACAAAGTGCCGAGTGTAGAAACAAGGAAATTAGCCTAATAAAGTGACCGGTGGGTGCATACAATACAATAGAAAAATACAATAGCATTCAAAATCAGGTCTGTTCTGGCTACCCTTAAAGCAGTGAACTATTCACCTGTTCAAAAGGCCCCGAGTCACTTTCTTATCTTTTCTTTTTAACTCCGATTACACAACCGTATCTTGTATGCGGCTGCACCGCGTCTCATTCAGGGATCTGTGATTGTGTAGAACAGGTAAGACAAGCGGTTTGTTTAAAGCTCTGCGATCACAGCCCTGTCATTTTCTCCAAGCAGAGTGCTGATTACCGACGTGTCGGCGATGTCAAGTTTTTTCACCGCCGCTAGGGGCGCCAACAAAAGACCGAAAAAACTAAAAGTTGTTACGGTCTCACACCCAAATATTAGCGTAGAGCGGTGGTTTTTAAAGTGTGGTGGTTTGTATGGTAGGTGAACTGGGGTAGAGGTTTGGGTTTTGGGGGTTTTTTTTGCTATTTTTTGCTATTTGGTGAAATGTAGGGTGAGTAAACATGGTGGCCCATTTTTGGCTGCGAGTGGAGACTGCGTTCCTGCACCTCAGTAGAAAGGCTGTAAAAATGATCAAACCCTTACCCTTTACCTCCACCTACCTCTGGGAGCGCAGATTTCCCTCACTGACCTCTTTTTTTTTTACCATTTTACGCTTGTTTGTGCATCAAAGACATGAAATCATTGTTGCCACTGCGGGAGGGTTTCCGAGAGCATATCTAATTCGTGTTAAACAGTGTGTTCAAAGGTTAAATACAGACGGGAACGTTAAAAAAAGAAACTAAAATCCTGCAAGACCAACAGAAGGCAGTTTTAAACTTTCCAGAATCTTCCGGCATTTTTTTTTTTCTTTCGTTGATTTGCACTATCGTAACAAATGTAGCATGTATAATATAATGATATCGATGGCGCAGTGGCCATTATGCTCCCTTGGGGCACAGATTTGAACTTTAAAACTTTAGAAACCCCTGGTGTAGAGTTTATATGCAGAATATTATAGAGTGGAACAGTACGTTTACCGACACGAATGAAAGTGATTGGGTTTCGGCAGCCACAGTTGTGACGAGAGAGAGAGAACGTGGGTATTGGAAAAGACGTCACAATACGGTACCCATAGCGATATAATGCGATGCGATGCCTGGTGGGATATCGTGATATTCCACACATTTAACTGAAAATACGAAGTTTACAATCTGAGTCTTAATAAATCACCTCACATGAATAATTTGGCAGACAAATTGGGCCAAAAGAGTGTACTGCCACACCTACAGGCGCAGAGATAGAACTTTACCGTCCATTTAAAATGCGTTTCGTCTTCCTATAAAACAATGTACATGTTGAGCTGAACGTCGATGTGGTTATGAATATAGGTCGAGTCGAAAGTGACAGGACACCCCTTCATTTTAGAAACGAGAGGGGCAACGACATATCGGAAAACCCCAGCAAGTCATGGGTGAGGGGGCTATCATTTAGGCTATATCTGGAACATGGAATCTTAAAAGCTGTCATATTGGATGAATATATATATATATATGTATATACACATATACATATACATGTAACACATCAAAAAAGACCAGAATTGTCTCAGAGATCGACTGATGGGTAATCTGTGGTGGCTCAAAAGTTATCGGCACAGAAAGTTCAAAACTCCCCGCGGAGTCCACGGCGTGTTATAAAATAAAATAATCAGTAGATCGCTGATTAAACGTTTTCATTGAACGAACAACGCACGATGCCAGCTATTACTCTTTGCTGTTACTCACTCACGCTTTTAGACGCTTAAACACCTTAAAACCTAGAGGTCCCAAGTCCATTCAGGACGGTTTCATTCTGTAAATACGCCACGACGGACAATAAAGCAGACCGGACACACCCACCACACCCCAAGACTACTTCCCTGTGACTCCATTGCCCCTTTCTGGCTCTCCAGGGAAAGCAGGGCTGGGTGACATCGATTACGCATTTTATCTCCCGCACTTCATTTTCACCCCAAGATAAAGGGAGGATTAAACAGGGGGTTCGTCCCCACCGCCCGGCTGCTTTTGGATTTCTCTTTCAAGAACCCTAGTGACCAGAAGTGGAGCACCTGCTCAATTTTACCTCTGTCACACGCGAGGTCTTTACCCATCCCCCCGCTACACTCGGTTACCTCCTGATCCTCTCAGATATGACAGATCGAAAACAGAAGGGTTCCAAATTTCAGGCTAATGATCATTTCGCTTCCGAGCACTTTCTGAGTTCGTTTGAAAAGTAAGTGCCCACCGAAAAAGGTCGAAACGACGCAGAGCTTTCTGATTTTGTCTCATTTTTATTGGTGGCAAAAAAGGCTTAGTCAACAAACTCATCGCCTCGTCATTCATGAACGCTCTTAAATCCTGGTATTTTTTACTAACAGCCTGTTCAACTCCAATTTCTTTCTAAAGCTTTAAAATGACCAGATCGGAGGTGCACATAATTATCCTTATTTGTCGTTTCTACCTGACGTACCGTTTTAACAGCGTCAAATTTTCTTCCACGAGCTCTGCCAATGATAGGATCAGTTCCACATAATGCTATTATTTCGTTTTCTTCCGAAGCAGCTCTAATTGCAGAGTCCAAAACCCCGAATTGCAGCAAATCGACATGGGGGAAGAAAATTACACACCAACCTACAGCGCCGAGTTCTGACTTCAAAGCATGCCATCCTTTTATCTGAGTCAAAGGCTTGTCATGAGTACGGCACGTAAAGGGCAACGTTTGAGCGAGTACCACGCTGCTCCACTACGACACAGTGCTGGGTAGCATCAGTGTTAAGAAACTTTCACCACGCAATAAAACGCTTTACCTTAAAGCATTTACTCTAAAGTACACAGAGAATGGTGGTACATAAATTAAAGCATATCAAAAATAGCTCTCCATGAAGAAAAACACGCCAAGAATCATTTACCATACATGAAATCATACAAAGTAAATGTCATGTAAAGTAAGGCATTGGGAGAATCCTTGCGGTAGATTAAAGCATTTATTGTAAGAAAAGCCCTGAACACAGAGCCAATCATTCTGTGACCGGTAGGTCCAGGGTTCAAATCCCACCTGTGCCGAGCTGCCACTGTTGGGTCCTTGAGCAAGGCCCTTAACCCACAACTGCTTGGATTGTAAGACTGCACCAGCTGTGAGTCACTCTCGATAAGGGCGTCTGCTAAATGCCGTAAATGTAAATATTATGCTGTAATCCTATACAGAGTTCTCTGCAATCTACAACAATGCTTCAAAATGAACCGTATCAAAATTCTTCACCAAAATGTAAAAAGCCTTTCTGAAAAGCCTTTACCATAAAGTTCTCCCAAAAAAGTTTCGCCACAATGCAACACATTTCCTAAAATCACTCACTTTAATGTAAAGCCTCTCCTGAGGATTTTTTACATTTTTCACCGTAATAGAAAGAATTTTTGAGAGTCTGGCAACATGAAGCCTTCCAAATCTTTTACTGTAAATGAAAGAATCTCTGAGAATCTTTAACCGTACCATCTTAAAGTAAAGCCGACGATCTAAAACATTCCAGAGAATATCTAACCCACTTCAAACTTTTCCACTAACTCAGTAACGCCAGTAAGCCTTCACCAGAAAGTAAAGCCTTCCCAAACCATCTATCACTGTAAAGCTTTCCAGGAATTCTTAAGCGTAAAGTAAAGCATTCCAAACCATCTATCACTGTAAAGCTTTCCAGGAATTCTTAAGCGTAAAGTAAAGCATTCCAAACCATCTATTACTGTAAAGCATTCCAGGAATTCTTAAGCGTAAAGTAAGGCATTCCAAACCATCTATCACTGTAAAGCATTCCAGGAATTCTTAAGCGTAAAGTAAAGCATTCCAAACCATCTATCACTGTAAAGCATTCCAGGAATTCTTAAGTGTGAAGCAAAGCATTCCAGGAATTCTTAAGTGTGAAGCAAAGCATTCCCAAGAAAATTTCAACGCAAAGTGAAGCATTCCAAAGAATCAATCACTGTAAAGCATTCCAGGAATTCTAAAGCATTCCCTAGAGTCTTTCAGTCTAAAGTAACCTATCCTGGAAAATCCTCCAATGCAAAGTAAGGAGTTACGGAAATTCTTTGCTTTAAAAGTTGGAATGTTATGACTGATTAATGTATACACGAACAGGTAATATAATTAGGCCTAAATTAAGAACTGAACCGAATACACAGCCTCTATATATATATATATTTTAAACATAGCAAGCCAGTATGTGATTACTTTTACAACATAATCACAGACCCATTTTAAAACGCAATTATACAAAAGACACACTTGCAGGGAGAACAACGGCAAAAGCGTGAGCTACACACCCTAATACATTATACACAATAAAGGCGAGCAGTATAAAGCAACCCAGTTCTTATCAGAGAGCGCAGAGCTGGATGCAATGCTCAGAAATTACATCCCCGGAGCCAGATTTGAAGCGAGTGCTTGGATATTAGTATTTATTATACACCAAGCACAGCGGTGAAATCATCTCTGCGTTTGTTAACAACCCCTAAGACTAGGGCATGTGATAATTACAGAGCTGCTTTAATGAAATTACGTCTGAAGTGCACTCCTAAATCAGAGTGCTTAGTTTATGACTTGGATATTGGAACTATATTGTATTATGTAAGTACAGTATAAAGACACACACACAGTAAATACCTCACTAAGCCAAAGGTTTATGACCACCTATTTCACAACAACAGGTCCGTAATACGTGCAACCACATAAATGCACATACATATGAACACAATTAGACACACTTGTACATACTATATACACACCTTTGTAACTTATTTTAACCCTTTAAAGACCAAGGGACATATTTGTCCCATATATTTAAAGACGCCAAACGCGACTGAAACAACCCTAGAGAAGTCGAATTTGTATGACATCACTCAGTATGTCACGGACTATATTTAAATGAGGCCGTTTTTGAAATGTGCGCACTAGTTCCATGTCAGATTGAGAGGAACTGTGTGTCAAAAGAGCTAAAATTATGTGCGTACAATCCTTACAGTCCTGAAAGCGTCAACTGATGTGCTGCTAAATATGGCTGCCTTGCATTTTGTTACTGGTTATTAAAAGGCATCCTTTTTTTGTTTTTAAAGTCGTTTCTCAAACGTCTGTTCACTTGAGCAATTCAGACATCCAAACGGTCTGTTTGAAAATGTTTCTCTTCCGAATTCGAACCTAAAATCTGACATTGGACATGGAAACCATAAACAATACGCTCCATAGTGCAATCTTCTACAGACGTACTCCAGTCCAGGCGGTGGCGATAACGCACCCATACTGTATGCCAAGCTCCATAAAACCCGACGGAATGTGGGCGTGACCATAGGCATATTATGTATAGATTATATTTTATTACGGTTATATTTTTAGAAATATGTATATCGATATACTGGTTCGATTTCAGACACGTCCCAGTAATGAGCCGCCCCGAAATTTGACTTATTCTTCGTTATGTTTCAATTATTTCATGTATTTATTCATCTTTATTGTTGTGATACATCATTTTGCTTTATTAATGCATTTAATCATTAATTACATACAAATATAGGACGAAAAAAATCCTTAGTCATCCTATTTACATGACTTGTTATGGGGAAATTTGATTCTGACCTTTGAACTTGAACTCCCTTCTGGAACCAATTAGGTTCCAAGGTTTCACTGCATCCCAAAACTGCCGATACAGAAACACTACAACAGAATCTTGTGTACTTACAACAAGTAAGTGCATATCAATTTTACATTTAAAAAGTCAGTTTAATAAGACCAAATTGTAGGTTGCTCTGTCACAATAAATCAGGCTTCGATTAGCCTTTAATTTAACCAATTGTATTTGGTCAGTCAGTTGAAATGCTACAGCTTTGTCAGTTATTGGTTCTGTTTTTGTTCAAAATAGCATGGGGGGGGTTGTTCAGTGGCATCTTTTGTCTCATTGTTTATCCTTGTGCTTTCTGATTTGTCTTTAAACTGTATACTTAACATGAAACCAGTCTGACACTGGTTTGAGTCGGTGGATGACTTACGATGGAGCAAGCTTTAGGGGACGATTTCAAAGGCCTGAGATCCAGCTGTCTGTCATCTTGGTCCTGCAGATATCCTGTGCTTAGAGTGGTTCGGTCATACGCTTTATGATCTTTCATGGCATTGTATGCTCTCTTTAGCCATCAACAGCTGAGGATCTCTTCTCTTATACTCTGGTTTCAGCTCGTCCTCTGGTTCGGCTATACAAGCTGCCTTGTAACAGCACAGCAGTAGAGGCAAAGCCTTACAGGCACGGACTTCACGACTGACCAGTAACATTAACCAGTAACGTTATTGCTGTTCTTAAAAATTCCCCATTACTTTGTAATTGAAATACGAGAAGGTGTCGTTGAACGTCCATCCGGTCAACTTCTGTTCGCTAAACTGACCGAGGTCTTAAGAATTATAATAGAAAATAATTTTCTACCGTACATATATCTAATTCACGTCTGAATGACAGAAAACTATGAGCAAACCCCTGGTACTCCTGCTGAGAAATAAGAGAACCAGTCTTGGAGGTAAAAATACAGTCCTACTTTCCTTTTCACAAGGAATTACTGTATTGTACAGTACGGAACTTTTTCGTTTTCATCCAAACGGAGATCGATGCTTAAAAATTTGGCTCCACTTTGTGAGAGAAAACAAAGATTAAATGGATCATGTGAGGACAGTTGATCTGTTGTAAAGGAGGTTGTACCTCCAATACAGGTCTAGGTATGGGCTGCTGTTGCAGGGTCTGGGGAAGATCCCCCACCAAGCTTAACTCCATCAAGCTCACCCAGAAGTGACTGCAAGCATCATACAATCCGGACTAGACTTGAACCCCTGTTCCGGCTAGCATATTTGACTCCTGCACTCCTGCCGGCCTGCTAAGCAGCCCTTAGTCTCTTGTCAGTTACTCTGTAATGTAATGCGATTGGAATCCGAGTGTCGATGCGTCGCTGATTCTATTAACAGTCTGTGCTGCATTTCGACTCTCGAGTTTAGTGTCGACTGAATTATTGGGTGGAAACCAGAGCAGAAAAAGAAAAAAAACAAAAAAAAACAGAGCGAGCACCTATTCTATGAGGCATCTACGCCTTTTTGTAAGCAAATCTGTATTCGGAATGCATTTGCAGTCCATCTAAAACCAACCACAAGGCTCCATGCAAGATGCAGGAGATTTGATCAATGCTTCAAGGATGAAGGCAAACCACAAAGGAACTGATTCTGAGTAAGAAATCATTTCGATTAAGACATATTCCAGTGCACACTGACAAGAAGGATGCAAAGACGAACATGAGAAGTGAGCTCACTGCAGCAGGTGTTCTCCAGCCTGTTCTGTACACTCAGACGGGCAGGAAAGAGTCTCAGCGGGGAGACTGTCATCCCAGATAAAAAAAGAGGACGAAATTGTGTCCAGTAACGGAGTGTTTTGGTTTTTGTTCAACTGCTAAATCTCACTGTAACAGAGCTAAAAAAAACAGCTGATTATCTAAGAAGAACATCTGAGGTGGCGACAGGGTGGCACAGAGTCTCCGCGCTGCCTTACGACCAGGTCAGGCATCATCTGCCCCTGTTGGCCCTGCCAAGGGCTGGCATCAAATCGGAGACGTGCAGAGATCTGGGGTCTCAGAGATAGGACCCACCCTAGCAATACAAAGAATACAACTTTTATGTGTTTGCATGTTCTCCCCTCTTCGTGTGGGGTCTCCTGCTAATTCCAAAGTGTCCCAGCGCAAGTGTGTGCACATGCCCTCCAAGGGACCGGCGCCCTGTCCGGGGTTAGTTCCAGCCTTGTCCGCTGTGTTGCTGGACTACATATATACACACCATCGAGCGTCCGGCACGTCACTCCAACTCCAGGTAAAACGGGGTTTTAAAACTCATCTTAAACCCCGCCTCTTCTCACAGTCTTTTCTTAATTCAGCTTTCCGATTACCTGTTTTCACTCCCCTGTAAATTATGGAGTTTTTCGGTAAAGCCACCTTGGCTAGGAGAAAGGCATCAAACAATGCTCACAAAATTAGGGGATGTTTAAAAATGAAATATCTCAATTAAATAATCCCTACGATTTATGGGCAATGTACAAGTTGGATTTATTATTGTTAGTTATTGTAGAAATAGCACTGGCACAGTGCAGCTCAGCCCCTGTAGTAGCAGACGGGCTTAAGTTACCGTATTTCTTGGTAACACTGCTGCAACGCAGTAACGCAGTAAGCCTTTAGGCTGCTTCAATCTGCCCCGTGTGTGTGAGAGGCCAATATAAAGGCCCTCATTACGCTTTTACAATTTCACAACTTGTGGGACCTTGGGGGTTAGGTCTTTAACCCGCACTAGCTTAGAGAGGATAAGTGCCAAAAGACTAGACAGAAATTTCACATTTAGTTGGCAGCCCCCTCTATGAAATATCTTCCTGTGCTGCAGTAGCACGGTTTAAGTAAACAGCAACCGGATTAAAAAGGCTACAGGCACTCCCCGTAGGAATGTTCTACAATTTTTCGACCATATGACGGCAATCTGATGATACACAGTCACTAGGAACCACATTCTCAATTTTGAATTGCGATTTTTTTTTTCCTGGACAAGCGATGCGCAGTACCCCTGAGTACCCCTGCGAGATATGGGAGGATTTTTGGGATCCCCGGGAGAATTGATGCTTTTATCAAAGGTCAGGAAATCCGAAAAGTTGT
>JAUZST010026554.1:0-30484 GCA_034779995.1 Parotocinclus haroldoi | reverse complement strand
TACTGTAAAGCTGCTTTGAGACAATGCTACATTGTAAAAAGCACTATATAAATAAAATTGAATTGAATTGAATTGAAATTGAACTCATATGTGCTAAGGTGTAATTATTCGACTGCTGAAACAACAAATCCAATGATGGCCTAAGACTTTTGCACATGACTGTATATAATATAATACTGAACACAGTATTGTATATATATTGAATTAGATATAATTGATTCAATACCTGCAACACCATCTTCTCGATTATCTCCATCTTCCATTAGATGCACTATGGGCAATACGGCAGCACAGATGCATGCTGGGAACACAGCCTGAGGTGGCTGTAACATGTGATGCGTGGGTGTATGCTCTGTAGTGTTCTCATCATCTATCGCAACAAAGAAGCCAAAATAAATAGGTAGAATAAATAGATAGAAACATTAGTGAGCATAGTATGTCTGACTGCTTAACTATGGACCACTCGGTTGTTGCACTGTTTACGTTTTTACCCCACAAAGGCAGTGACTGAGTGAGTAGTGCTCTTACCTTCAGCACTGACTGCTGAGCGCACTGACCACACAGAGCCACGGCGGAATGAGTAATTCCTGTGTGAGTTGCTGGAGGCACAGGAGGGACTCACAGAGAGACGACGAGAGGCCAGATTGACAACATCTTCTGCTGGCAGAGCACAAAACATTACAGTGTAAGTGCTTAATCGTAGAAAAATATCTCCAGTTGTCCCAGGTAATTGATTTCAATTTCATAATAATACATATTTAAAAAAAAAAAAAACCTCATTCTAAATTTAAAATGGCTATTACAATGATCAACATACTGTCGTTTGTGTGAGAAAACACAGCCTTTACACTGCTGTGCAAGTCTTAGGTCACCATTAGATTTGCTGTTTAAGACCATATTTGTACCCAACAAATTCAAACTTGATTCGTTTCTCTTAACACTCGTTTTCGTTTCTGCATAAATGGCGTAAAACTTCAGACTTTCACTCAAGTTATAAAGGTAGAATTAAGCAACATGCGAGAGAAATTACACTTTGTTATTAATATATATTTTTGTGTGTTACACCTCAGCACAGGCTCCCAAATCAAACACATCTTTATAAAATAATGGCCATATTGGATCATGTGAAGACGTGATTCTGGACTGACCCTCTTCCTCTTGCTCAGGAGGAGGGCTGCAGGTGGGCTCGTAACAGGCCTCCTGGGCAATAGGGATAGCTGTGATGATGCTGGCTTCCCGGCCCAGCCTCCTCTTTTCATCTTCTTGCTGCATGTTTTTAAGGATGTGTTCTGCACGCTGGTGAGAACGTGACACGGCGCGAGCAGAGAACGATTTCTGGAAGAGCATGTATGTACATTTAGTTACAGAGGACACACTGATAATGTGTGTGATTTGCAGGTGAGATAAACCTACAGATTGATCTTCACTGATGGCATCTGGAACGGTTCCAGTGTTCACTGGCACCCAAGGAGGATCGAACATGGGCACACAGGGCATGCCCAGAATAGGAGAAGGGAGAGTGAAATTAATGCTGGGTGGAGGAATCTATAAAAGAAAACACACTTTGTGAGCAGAATTGGATATGTAATTCACAGTTCCGACACTCTCCTTTAACTGAATAGACATCAGTCAGAAAAGTAGATAACAAATCAGACATAATCTAATAGAAAATAATTTAATTATAGAAAAAATGGCTCAATATTCCAAGCCCAAATCAGGAAAAGCTTCAGATTCAACACTGAACACAGCGTTTCCTACACTGACTTTTATTTACCTTTACCTTTACAGTATTTAGCAGACGCCCTTATCCAGAGTGACTTACTAAAGTGCTTAAGACATAATTTGTTCCTAATAATAATCAAGAAGTCAGTTATAAATCTGTTATGGTTGTGTTTTTTTTTCTTATTGTTTGTGAAAGAGAATGGGGGGTTTGAGGATAGCTAGAGGCTCATTATTTTTATATACTTATTTTATTGCAGACAGTATGAACTGAAGATATATAAAGTTTTGTCTGATAAACTTAAATTAATTAGTTGACAAACATCCACTTCGGCGTGTTTGGCCTGCGACTCAACCAAAAAAAAAAAAGTGGTGAAATCGACTGTCTTAACAATCACATTGAAAATATTGCACATAAAATCATGAAAGCTTAATCATGAATTGAAACTAAAGGTTGCACCTGTATAAACATGTATATATGTTTTTGCAGCAGTAAGTTACTAGTGTTGCAGTCACTAGTAGTCCGAGTCACTAAGTCCGAGTCACTAAGTCAAAACTTCTATCATTTAAAGCCCAGCAAAATTTTTAATTGGTTTGTAAATTAAATACCATTCATTATCAATCATTCTACATACATTTAGTAAAATGTAACATGTAAATATAAATAATATATAGCCTAAACTTATTATTAATGATTACTATATATCTACTATATTTGATACTATTGTCAAGCTTTTGAAAGCAAACTCAGTCTTAATCAGAAGCCACCAAATAAAGTCAACTGAATATAGCCAACACAATCCATTCCCAAACTATACAAAGTAAGTAAAGTGAGCAAAAATGCACACTTGAAAATCGGACTTTTCAAAAACGTGTTAACTGACTGGATACTGCATGAAAAGGGCATTAACTTGTTTTTTTTTCAGTTAGCCTGTCTAAGTGATTTAGGCATGAAAAATGACTGATGTACTCTGTTTAAAAACATTTTGATATTCAATATCAAAAGAATAAAAGGTCAGTTTGTAATGTACGTTACCCCAGACAGATGTATTGGGCTTCTCAAAACAATTTCTGATTCCACCGTACCCCAAGACAAAATTGACTAAGGTTATGACTAAGACGAAACTGAGACTGGACTACAATGCTGTTGCTTAGTTTTAAGAGTTTATAGTTTCCTTGTGCCTCAGTTAACCCGTTTTTAGGTTTCTTTGAATAATTTCTAATTCTGCACTCTGTGCTCAAACTGTGTGCCCAGTGTGATTCATCAGTAAATGTAATTAACCAGTCCATATTCATCCATCAATGGTCAAATCTTTAAGATACACTTGACTTGACCAGTACCTTAAAAATCTGCTGAGCCCCCTCTTCCATGCGAGGCCACACCTGGTAACGGAACCTCCAGATGGTGTAAAACTTGAGCACAGAATTGATCCTCTGACTGGCATTGTGATGCTGAAACTCAGCCATCATCATTTCTGTAACGGCATCAGGCACTTTCACCGCACACAACAGGAACATGGCCCCTGCAAGTGTGTAAAAAGTACAGACAAATACAGGTCAGGAATGTATTGGCTTAACTTGCAATATTGGAAAACATACACACTGTACTATAGCACCTAGCATCAGCGATTGTAAATCGACTCTAGATTCTAGATACTAGAACCCATTAGTAACTACATTTTCTCTTTTCTCTCAGAGCTGATTTTCCAGCACCACACACTTAGATGTTTCTCCTCTTCAGTATCATTCTACTGTTTTTTTATCAACAGAAACCAGTCCCACCATGTCCTGGCCACACCAGAGTGCAGTAGTTCCCTCCATCATTCAGTTATCAGGAGCCAATGTGTCTCAATATATCCAGTACCCCTGGAGGATGGGTCCGTTCTTGAGTAGTGGTCCTCCCAAAGTTCTTCCTTCAACACTGTTACCCTAGGCTTGCTTAATTTGGGATTGGCCTTATAAGATAATATAATATTGTAAAGCTGCTTTGAGACAATTTGACTTGAATTGACTTGACCAAACTCAGGGCACTAGCACTGCTACCAGATCCATGACAGGATTTCCCTTTTGGTTGGCATTCAGCGCTATCTACTGATGTAGATGTAGAGCTTCACTGAGCAAGTGTTATTGTGAATCTGAATCACTACGAGTTTCAGCTGAAACAAATCTCGTGGCTCGACTCGTACGAGTTTAAGCAAGTGCAACGAGTTCCGAACAAATTTTTCTGGTCAAAATGTACTGAGAACTGAATTTGACTGTTTTATAACAAAAGTTTTTTGGTGGTTGGGAACCCAGGTACCACTGCAATTGGTGCATACAAAACTTTGGGCATCATGTCAGTTGATATGAATTAACGCTACTTTGGCAGAAATTAAAAATGGCAGTTCAGTCTAGCAGTTTGACATCTTTTATTTATTTTTAATTGTTATTACTGGTTTCAAATTTCTGGCAGAAAACCTCTATTCCAAAACAATTTTAGAACCTCATGTAAATTACACTATCATTAATAACCTAAGAAACATAATGTCATGCACAAAAACTAGCTTTGGCTATTGCCTTACACCAAACGATTTTCAAGCAATTTCACAATTCCAGATACATTTCCATTTTGTGTGCATTCACCTGCTGCAGCAGCTATGTGTTCGTCCACACTGAGCAGCAACTCCCATGCGGCTGGCTGGATGTCCCCATACATGTCCTCTGTCAGGATTGGAGCTGCTTTTATGAGCAGTGACAGAGGTGCAGGACAGAGGCTCATCACCTGTGTGTATATGACACAAACACATTTTAAAGCACAAGAAAACCTAACTTGCTTGTAGATACACAGTGTTGTGCAATTAATACGGCAATTCAGGCCATTCGTACAGAAATTCCGACCATCAGAAAGAGATGTGTAATGAGAAAAGCGTCCAATTTCATTACCTGTGTGCGGATGTATTTCAGCATCCCTGTATCCTTCTTTCCCTCTGCATTGTTGTCAGTGGGACGCCTCTTCATAGATGGAGTCCGCAGACATGATTTGTCTGAGCACTGAAAGAGAAACAGTCCAATTTAGACCATTAACCAGAATAAAGAAGCTCCTGTCGCCTGGAAACAGCACTCCCTGAGGACCCAGCCTCAGACCCAGGGTTTAGCTTGAAACTTGAAGGTCAGGTGGTGTGGTTACAGGGCCCTTCAATTGACTGGAATCCAGAGAACCTTAAGAATTCCAGGACAGGCTTCTGGAGTTGCACTAGTGTTTGATTTACCTCTTTGCTCTTCTTGGCACGTGCACTGATGGTACTGCTGGAGCTGTTCTCTCTCAGGCTATCAACAGTCTCACCATAGAGCAGCTTGATGGCACGAACGAGGCGAGCACAGGAGCGGCTGTGGCGCTGGTAGCACCGTGGGTGGCAGAAGTCAATGTGAGTGCAGATAAAGCTCTGCTGGTTGCACAGCAGGATCATGATCTGGGAAGGGTTTGAGGAGATTACATGTATATAGCCACATGAAACCCAACACGCAACGTAAAGTAGGTGCTCAGAATGAATACACAGTTTAGGATGCACAATCACATTTATATCAGGATACTGAGTTTCACTGTTATTGGCAGGTGCATATATAATTAAGCTGTTTCGTAATATAACAAAAAACAGAGTGGAAGTTCAAGCAATATTTTGCGTGCTGGGTTTATGCCATACTTATGTTTCTGACTTTTAAAAATAATGATTATAGTTTTTCATATTATTGTTGCATTGTTTTATTGGTATGTTGTCAAGAACTCTAAGAAGTCAACAACATCAAATTACTTTTATTTCACTGTAGGCAGTAGAAATCCAATTTTCATTTGCTAAACATCCATTCCTGAATTACAGGCCTACAACATATATTTTTTTTGGGACGAGGGCAATTTAGCACTAGAAATGAATTGTGTAACAGGTGATACACAAAAGCAGCATCCAGGAAAGTCTCTGATGAGCACAGATGATCACTGGTTTCAAATACATGTGTGAGAAAATTATTAAAATACATAAAACAATGACCTCAAAGACGGACAAGAAGGAATTTCCATAATTTAGTCCTAACTTTTTCTGATTTGGTTTGTTGATTGACTGTCTTGTTGATAAATCGATGGACGTCCTTAGATTTATTTTCGGCTTCAAGGAATTCATGTCTGGGCTAAAATCACTCCTATTGACACAGCTTTTGGTTGTATTTAGACTGAGTTGTATGGGTGGGGTAACTGGGGCGGGAGTCTGAGGTCATGTCTGACCTGCTTGCCTTGTCATACCCTGCATCCTTGCCTTAGACTAAGAACAGAGCTGGGGGTTCACAGTCAAGTCCCTCTTAGCTTTGTTACCTTCTGGCTTTGTTTCTTTTTGGCTTTGTTACCTTCTGGTTCTCTTGTTTCTAGCTATGCTGAGTTAGGCAATAATGCTGAGTTGCTGTGGTCCTTAATAGACTTTGTGCTCTTAATCAATAACTAACTACATTTTCTCTTTTCTCTCTGAAATAACATTCCAGTACCAGTTTCAGCTCCACACACTAAGCTGTTCCTCGTATTCTGCATCACGCGACTGGCTTTCATCAACAGGAACAAGTCCAACCAGGCCTGGTGCCCACCAGAGGGCAGTAATGCTCTCCATCCTTCAGTTGTCATAGACGATATGCCTGCAATGCACATCTAGTAGTATTGCGTAGTAGTATTATGTAGGGTAGTAGTATTGTGTAGTAGTTCTATTTCATCCCTACTGAGTGCCAGAGGGCGGTGCTTAAGGTAGGCAGCATCTTTCAGGCCTCAAAAGGAGTATGCCTCCTCTGTCGCCAAGGGTGCAATTGAGGTAGTGGATCCTCTGCAGCAACCCAGAGACTTTTACTCAACCTACTTCCTAGTGCCGAAAAAGACTGGTGGATTTCGTCCCACTCTGGACCTCAGGGGTCTCAACCAGTACTTAAAAGTCCTGCCTTTTCACATGCTTACCACAGCAGCGATTCTAAAGGCCGTGACAAGGGAAGAGTGGTTCACATCAGTGGACCTGACAGATGCGTACTTTCACATACCCATTGCGATGGAACATCGTCGCTTTCTCAGGTTTGCCTATCGGGGTCGCCACTGGTAGTTCAGGGTGCTCCCTTTCGGCCTTTCGCTCTCCCTGAGGGTGTTCACTCGTATGTATGAAAACACCCCTTTCCCCTCTGCAGGCTTGCGGGTTTAAGGTTCTCCCATACCTCGACGATCGGCTCCTCTGCGCCCCATCTCGAGCTCGGGCGTGTACGATACAGGTTGCCAGCTTTTTCAGCTTTGAGTTTTGGTTACAGTGAATTTGCGGCATTAGTCTTTCTAGGTTTTTTGTGCGAAATTGTTGGTGAAGGCAGCGTTCGCCCCTGATCCCAACTTTTCAGCCTAGGATTTGTTAAATTAAGCTATCAGCCTGAGGTTATTATTTGAGCTAACAGTGTTAGTCTTTCTTAGTTTTATTATCTCTTGGTGTCATGGATTGCTCCCACTGCTGGGCCGATTGTGGAGCGCGCCTTGAGGCAGAGAATGGCCATGATTTGTCCCTTGCCAGCCTAGGGTATGACCACCTAGTGGAGGCTCTGTCTGAGAACCCCTGCATGAACCGCAGTTATATGCCCCGTGCAGTGAGAATGGCTCGGCTGGCCCAGTTGTACCCCGAGCGTGACGAGGGCCTTCCCCTTTCTGGTCAGAGGGTCGTGCCCAGGCACTCCAAGCGCTGCCTCTGTTGTTGTGAGTCCTCCAAAAAAGAGAAGGGTCAAATCGGTCGCGCACCTGTCTGTGGAGCTGGCGAAAATGAAATCCCTTTTTCAGACACGCCAACTGGCAGTGTCGACAGCGGGGTCTCCAACCATGCCCGAGTTGGCTGTGGAAGACGACATGTTGTCTTTGGCTGCCTCTGGAGACTGGTTCACGCTCCTCGTCTCAGAGTGCTGCTAGTGGGTCAGGTGATGACTCCATGCAAGACATCATGCGTCTGGCCATTAATCGGTTGCAGCTAGACATTCCGAAGGTGGAGGAGTTCGCTCCTGCGAGTGCTTTTTTTAGACATAGGCGGGTCCCTACCCCCTCTTCAGTTCCTCCATCAGAGGAGTACCTGAGGGAGTTGCATACCTGTTGGCAGGACCCTCAGATGGTCGGGTGTTGGTGGCTATGCAGGACGCAGCCAAGGCAGGCTTGGACCAAATGCCTACGGTTGAATTCACGGTGGCTTCGCTTATTGCGCCACCAGATGAGGCTCTGCGTGATGATGTTAGGTACTCGAGGCCTCAATGCCGCATTACAGATGACCTCATCTGCAGAGCTTATAATTCAGGAGCACGTGCTGCCCGCCTTGGCAACTCCCTGGCGCACCTCATGTTTGCCCTTTCTGCATCCCTTCAGGACGCTGGTGGGGCAAGTACAGCCAGCGGCTTTAGTGATGCAGCACTTCAGGCCTTTGCGTTGATGACGAGGGAGCTTGGACATGTGATGTCCTACCTGGTTCAGGCTCGACGACAGGTCTGGCTGGCTCAGTCGACATTCACTGAGACATGCCGTAGGACCCTCCGTAGTGTTCCTGTGGTGCCAGGGGAGTTGTTTTGGTCTGATGCCGTGGAAGCGCTGGAACGAACGGTTCAGGCGCAGCAGACTAGGCAGCAACTTTCAGGCCTCAACATGACAGCCTTCCCTGCCGCCCAGAGGGTGGACGATATTCTCCAGCACCTCAGTTAATTCAGGCTGGGCAGGCAGCTCCCTTACATCCCTCCATGTGCTGGAGCTGCGGGCTGTTTTTAGCTCTGAGACACTTCTTACCCCATCTGCGGGGGAAACATGTCCTGATCCGATCAGACAACACCTCTACCACATCAACCACCAGGGTGGCACCAGGTCAGCGCAGCTTCTGAAGCTGACCCAGGACCTCCTGAGTGTTGCTGATAGCCCTGTATTGGCCAACACGACCTTGGTTCCCACTCCTACGGAGTCACGATGTTCCATGGTGTCTCCCGACCAGAAGGGACTTACTGTCCCAGTCGAAGGGACTCATTTGGCACCCCAATCCTCAGCGCCTCAGACTGTGGGTGTGGCCACTGGGAGGCTTGAACAGCAGCTGATCGGAGTTCCAGACTCTGTCAGGTACACTATTTTGAGTGCTAGGGCACCCTCTACTCATTAGCAGTATGGAAATAGGTGGCATTAGTTTTCTCAGTGGTGTTCTGCCTGCAATGAGGATCCAGTCTCCTGTGTGGTGCCTACTATTCTGGAGTTTCTTCAATCCAGCCGCTCTACCTCAACGCTCTACCTCAACTCTGCACCACCCTCCATACGAGCCTTTGCTTCAGGCAGAGCTCAAATGGCTCTCATGTAAGACTGCTTTTTTATTGACCATCGTATCAGCTAAGAGGGTTGACGAGCTACACGCTCTTTCTGTAAACCCTTCATGTCTCAAATGGGCCCCAGATGGCTCTGGCGTTACTTTGTGGCCAAACACTGCTTTTGTCCCTAAAGTTTTTCCCAATTCCCAGGGTAACCAACCACTGAAATTGGCACGGTTTCAGCCTATTTCAGGAAGGACTGGTGGTGATTGTGCCCAGTGAGGGCCCTAAAAGCATACATTGCAGCCACTACTGCTATGAGACACTCAGACCAGCTGTTTGTGTGTTATGGAGGCCCTAGATTAGGGTGTCCTCTGTCTAGGCAGTGTCGATCCCACTGAAATGTGAAGGTCATCTGTCATGCCTATAAGGTAGGAGGTTGCTCCCTGCCAGTCAGGGTAAAGGCGCACTCGACCAGGAGTGTTTCCACTTCCTGGGCAGCCTTGAAAGGAGTCCCATTGGAAGAGATCTGTGCGGCGGCATCATGGTCTTCTCCGAGCACTTTCACTAGATTCTACAGTGTGAATGTGGCTTCCCCTCATCCTCTGGGACAAGTTCTTTTACAAGGGTCCTCTGGGTCTTCTCAGTGAGGTAGGTGTTTAGAATTCCTCGTGACATCGCTGGTATTAGTCATTCAGTGCTTAAGCACCGCCCTCTGGTGGTCAGTAGGGATGAAATAGAACGTAAGTTAAGTATGTAACTACGGTTCTATGAATCCCGAATGACCGCCAGAGCTTCTCTGTCACTCAGAATCCTTCCATTTGCGAGAAGATTCTATAGGAACAGAGCTTCAGATGACGTCAAGCTATGTAGCATCTGATTAGTCATCCGATTGGTCACAGGTGTGACTCTGTTGGTATTGCAGCTCGAACGGCGCATGCATGAAGGGATCATTCAGTGCTTAGGCACCGCCCTCTGGCGGTCATTCGGGATTCATAGAACCGTAGTTACATACGTAACTTTCGCATTATGTAGGGTAGTAGTATTGTGTAGTAGTTTTATGCAGGGTAGTAGTATTGTGTTAGGCTATGAAGACTGAACAATGAGTAATCAGATAATGTTTTGGTATTCATGTTATCCTCATACCTCATTCTTGGTTTGACTGATGACTGCGTTTGAGATCTTTTTGTTTTCTGTTTATATTATCCCTTGCACTAGAGGTCTGAAAGTATTTTATTATATCTTAATATCTGTTCATATCTGGGTACTTACATGTAGCCATGACATGTTGCGGTGGTAGTCGTCCACTCCTCCGGTGCTCCCAGTACCCTCAGGTTCAATGCTGGGCTCACTGGCACTCCATGGGCTCCCTGAAAAGATAAAAACACAATATTTTGTGCATGTAGACTTAGTTCTTTCTACTATTAGATTATATGGGCGTAACAATGCATCATGTCTTAATGTGCATCATGGATACCACAATTTCACATTGTGATATGTCTCAACCTAAAGCAATCATGCATCGTGCACATTAAGGCACATCATTATGAATTGTTATTCTCCAGAAATAAAAAAGGAACACATTTAAGATATGGTGAAGCTACAATTCATACCCCAAATTACTACTCTGGTAACTTCATTTAATTGGAGAAGGAAAATATATTAACAGGCGTTGCTTTGCATTGTTTACGCTACAGAAAAAAAAATCATACGCACATTCAATTGTGACCTTAGCATTGTGAATTGAATCAAACTGAAACCTATTAGATTATGTATTATCTTTATTGACATTGCTTTCAGAACCTCTGCATTCATTCATATGTAAGGAAAAGTGATTTAAACATTTATTGTACACAGAAGTAAAAATGACCCTTTTCACCTATATCAGTGACTGTATCTCTGCTCTGAGACAGTAGACGATCAGACTCGCCATCATTTTCAGACTCTGAATCCTGCCGGGACATCTTAGTGCTCTTTAGACTGCCAGCTCTGCGGATGGAGGACAGAGATCCACCTTTCTTCACTTTGAAGCTCCGCGCTCCTTTAATCTGCAGCAGACGAGAACCTCCGATGCGAATCTTTCTGGTGGGAGCTGTGCAGATCAGAAGGTACAGAAGTGTAATTGCAGTACAAAAGGAGTAAAAGTGACAGATTTCACTGCCCAGAATAATCATACCCAGGGGCTCTTGGGAAGACTTTTTTTCATCACATCCAGTGTCAGACTTCAGAGTATGACTGCTGCTGTTCAGTGAATCGTGACTGTCCTCATCATCCAATATTCCCGCAAAACTAATCTTCCTCTCATAGCGATGACGGCCCAGCTCAGGGTCCAGTCGAAGCCGACAGCTCTCCAAGTCCTGAAACAATGCGACGGTTCGGACATGTGGTGTTTCAAAATAATGATATTTCAGCAAATAAATACATTTATTACAATAAGTATTACACACTTTTCACCCCGGTTGGGTGAATATACTGTTATTATCATAAATATATACATTTAAAACCTGCCAATAATAAATAAGGAAAGTGACTAATTCTGACCACTAGGGGCTCTGTACGAGGTCGAGGCAGGCAGGGAAATGTCTCTCTCAGAAAAGTAGTGATCTCCAGAAGCAGCTGGCAAGCAGCCATCTTCAGGGCAAATGGACAGCTACACTTTGTGGGGTTGACAGTACCTGCAGAAATTCACAAAATCATTACAAATTGATAAAACAGACAGATGCAAAAGTTTATGGATTAAATTTTTTTTACCAGTGGTTTAATGACCATATATAACATATTCGTCAGCAATTGGACCCAAAAATGCAAAACTATGGTCACTTCATAATAATTTTTCTTACTTCATTCCAATCTTTGAGCTTTAGTATATCTTAGCCCTTTAACACTGTTCTTCATCAAACAGAGCAGTTTCTTGGCTCTCACCCTTCCAATAAGACCATTCCTGGTTAAGCGTTTAAGTGTGTAGAAGTGTAGAAGGGTAAACTTGACATTATGATGAAGCTACCAGATGCTGCTGTTGCTCAAGTGTAAGGGGAGATCACACTAAATAAACTGCTTACAAAATTAGGGGACATTTCAAAATGAAATATCCAATAATATAATATCTCCTAATTTTTGTGAGCACTGTACTTGGCTTTGTAGTCAATACAAGCTACATTTTCAGGTTTTTTATGCTGCACACCAATTTCATGACTTTTCTGGTTGTATTTTAATAACGAGACTAAGAAGAATTATATATAGTCATTATACACTGCTCACAAAGACGAGGGGATATTTCATTCATTCCTTTATTATCTTCTGCTTAATCCACACGGGGTCACGGACCAACTCACGGGAACAACCCTAAACGGGGCGCCAATCCATCCTAGGGTGGACACACACACACACACACACACAATAAGGGTTACTCTAGAGACACCAACTAACCTAACTACTACTAACAGACTACTAACTACTACTACTAACTAACAAACTAACAGACACATCTTTGGACTGTGGGAGGAATCTAGAGTACCCAGAGTAAACCCACACAGACATGCAGACTCCACACAGAAAGGACCCAGGCCGCTCCACCCTTGACTGAAACTGGGACCTTCTTGCTGTGAGGCAGCGGTGCTACCCACCGAGACACCATGCTGCTCAGGGGATATTTAATTACGGGATATTTCATCTTGTGCTATCTACTTATTTTTGTGAGCAGTATAATATTGTTAAAACAATGGTATATGAATTTTGCACAGTAATGTATGCTAGAGAGAGCATATCTGGTCTGCAGCATGAAGCTGTATTTTTACTGTCATCCAGGAAGTCTTCCTCTTCATCCTCTTTCCTCGCCCTCCTCTTGCTCTCCTCATCATACATAAATCCCAGGATGTTAGCTGGGCTCTCGCTGTCTGAGTGGCAAAGCTCACTCAGACGAGTGCCAATTGCCTTATGAAAAAGCATAAACAAAACAGAAAATGACAAATTACATTATAAACGTGGTATAATTACTAAATCATGAGTTGTTTTCAGTTGGTAAACAAACAAAATGTAGTTTATTCACTTTAAAAATCTATAATGTTATCACATCCCTGGTCTGGCTCACACAGACTCTGCCCCCACCCAGAGGAATGCCAGCAAACTAGGGGTGTAATGACACGTTCTGCCTATGAGAATCGACATTTGTTGTGATTATTGATTTTACATTTTTATTTCTGAAATGCAAACAATACAACCCCCCACCCCACACACACATTTTCTTGTACAAACATTTAAACAAAAATACTGTAGTTAAAATAAATGACTGTTTAAATAAATAAGGTTTAAAATTGTAAAAAACTGAGTAAAAACATGCACAATTTGCATGCGGTTTTCTTGTGAAAATACCCTTTCCCCCTATAGAATTTAAGGACAGACCAATTGTTCCCTTCATACACTATTTACCCAAATTATGGGATATTTCAAAATTGATATGAAAAGGATCCCACAGGAACTGCTGGACAATCTGATCCTGTCCGTTCCCCATCACTGTCAGTATATTTTTCTTGGGTGACCATACACCCTACTGAACAGCCCATGTGTGGCACTCTCGTCTAGTTTAAGATGCTTCTGTTCATCCCCATGATTATATCAATCACGATAATTGAGTTTGCATGTCATTTACATAATTAAACAACTAAACTATGTTTATTCAGAACCTTGCTAATTCTATTCGTTTAGACATTTGACACAACTCACATCGCCCCACAGGTAGAAGTGCTTGGCTGCATTCCACTGCAGCTTGTTGTTCCTCTTGTTTCCAACTATGGGAGAACGTCCTCTCGAAAGCCCTCGCTTGGTAATGTTGACATGGTGACCTTTCATCCACTCTGGCCAGTTACCACGGTTACAGCGGTGTACAAAACGAGCACACTCGAGAAACAAGGACGCTCTAGCCACCACGGGTGCTTCCTGATGGGAGGACAAATACACCGACTGAATTATTCAGCATGATAACTGAAGTGCATTTTAGGAGAACACCAGCTCAAAATCAGATTAAGTCATGCAAGGTAGTGTCTATAATCACTATAAAATCTACAATCACTTTCTACAGTTATGTACCATATTTTTCAGTTCCACTTACAATATAGAAGCACATGGTAGTTCTATAAATACACGTTGTAGTTCATCTGTTTCTCTATTTGCTTAGTTCTGTTTACTCTGTTCTCTAATGGTCAGGACCCCACAGAACCAGAACAGGAACTATTTCAGAACACAGATGGGGTGTGGTTATAATAATGCTAAATAAAACTATCATTTTTTAACCAAAACCGGTCAGCTATGGCTGAAATAGATGAGAAAACTCCTAAATAAAGTGATAAGTGCAGTTGGAACAGCATCCTCACATGTTGAAGCAATGAGCGTGTTTCAGCCTTTCAGCCAAGTTACTATAACCTCACTCCCTCTGAGTTCTGATTGGTCACCTCACAGACCCAGTCATGTGCTATACTGACCTCAAAAGATATTTAAATAAATGAAAAAGTCAAGCAATAAATCAACTTGTTCATTGAGAGAGATGTGTGTAAATAGAGTGTTTATAAACTCCAGCAGCACTACTGCATCTGATCCACTCAGACCAGCACAACACACACTAACATACACTCAGCTCAAATAGTACCTGATCTGTGGGTCCTGGCCATTAGAGAACAGAGTAAATGGGAGTAACAGAGTATGAAGAGAAAAAGATGAACTGCAGTCTGTAATTGTAAAACTGCCAATTGCTCCAATATGGTAAGTGGATCCGATAATGAGTGCAGAACCAAGGAGGTGGACCTGATAAAGTGATCTGTGAATGTTTGTGTAAGGTAATGTCGTAAGCGGAATAGTTGAAACAAACCAGGTCCAGTGCAGCAGCTAAGATGGAGGCATCTGGGATGGTTCCTGGCTCGCAGCAGTTCAGAAGAAACTGGAACCTTTTCATGCCCTGTCTGATGGCGCCCAGATTGACAACATTCTTATTCTTAATGGCCTCATGGCTGGCAGCTAAACGCTCAGGGAAACCATGACATCCTAATGGTGATGAAACCAAAAGAAAAAGAATAAAATGAAAACTAAATTAAATGTATGCTAAGATATAAATAGGTTACACATAACATTTTTATTTTGCCACTGATCACACATTTAAGGAAATGAAAATCATTTATCTTTAAACTATGAGACACTGAATAGCCAAATGCAATGCAGCTGTGAAGTTCTTAATACCCGATACGTCACATTTAGGCACCTCTCGTGGAGAGCTGGTATCTGGTAGCCATGTTTAAGCATTGACAGGCCACTGTACTAGGACTGTCAGGACAAAATCCTTGAAAGCCCCTCTCTTTGTGCCACCAGACAGCTTCCCACAGAGATACATAGACAGACACAAGCACACACACAGAGTTGGAATGGAAGATGGTAGAGAAAACTGAGTGCACCAGAAGCACAGGACAGGACACTGACGGGCACAGAGACAGAGCTAGTGGGCAGAGGTATGGGCAGGCGAGGGGATAAACACCCCAGGGTTCTACCATCTTTCTCCTCTGTGTGGTGAAGCTTGGATGGGTTCCGCCGACCAGACCGCCATTTACCGAGCCGCTTGAAGAAATTTTCCTCCTCCTCCCGGCCATACTCCAACACGCTTCCTTCCGACAGCTTCACAGCACTTGTGAATTTTACCTGACAAGGAAATTAGGCCAAACTACAGTACAGTGCAAAAGTCTTAGGCATTATATTTGATATACCATTGATTAAGGAGTGGTATAATGACTAAATGGATTGGATTAACCGTACAGTCGCAGCCGACTTTCGGTCACTTGATGAATCATCGATCTCCATACATTTCTGTCTTTCATCGATGTGATCCATGAAGTATTTTGTAAGGATAGAGAAGTAGTTTGCCATTTCTTTCTCCACCCCTCCCCATATATCTGGGCTTGGTACCGGCATGCAGCTGTTTCCAGTTACACAGCTGGGGTGTTTTGCATACACAAGTCAATGACAGTTTAGAGGCACCAATTAACCTAACACACGTCTTTTTACTGTGGGAGAAAACCGGAGTAATCAGAGTAAACCCACGCAGACACAGGGAGGACATGCAGACTCCACACCGAAAGGACCCAAGCCACTCTACCCTGGGATTGAACCCGGGACCTTCTTGCTGTGAGGCAGCGGTGCTACCCACCGAGACAGCGTGCTGCCCAATGACTAAATACAATGTTTATATAGGGAAATACAGGAAATTTGTATTCAGTACTAAGAAATTGAAAAAAAAACACAGATTATATTGGCTATGGTGGCAAGTATGGTAAGTATTTACTGTGACCTCCCTTTACACTTGAGAAATAGCAGCTCATCAGGATGCCAAGTTGACCCTTCTAGAGTCTGAAGAAGCTTGATCAGGAATGCTCTTTTTGGAAGGTCGGGAGCCACAAACGTTTTCGAAAGGAAACAGCGTGAAAAGGCTAAGATATGTTAAAGCTCACAAAGACTGGAATGAAGATCTGAGAATAATGGAAAGAAAATTTTGGGTCTAATCATCAACAATATGTTGTATATGAACACTATGCCATTGCTAAAGGGACAATCTAATGGGTGTTTAAGATATTTGCGCAGTACTGTACATAATCACTAAAGACAATAGATTTAAATAAACTGTTTTGAAACAATAATGAAATATATGCTGTAAATACACCAGTAAGCCATAAGATTAAAACACTGACATTTAAAATAAATAACACTGGTAGTGAATGCTAATAAATGTTCTGCTGGGAACAGTCAGATCCTGGCAATTATTAATTATTTCCTACCTTAACATTGTTGTAGACCCCTTTAATGGAGACATTTTGAGAGATGAGTGTGTCTCACTGTAAATAGTACTCATTTGTTTGCGCTATATAAACCGGTTCATCTGGTTGATCTTGTGTTGTTCACAATACTGTCTCAATGCGTTTCTGGCTTCAGTTAAACAAAGGTTAAATCAGGCCCATCATTATTCTCCTAAAGGTAAGACTTTCCTCCACACAGGCTCATAAGAGTACATTTCTGTTTTTTCTATAATTGTTGTGAATTACCATAAATTAAAAAAAGGTTTAGCATGTCTACAACACTTTAGGCTTTGGTCAAAGTGGCATTAGGGATGCTGCGTATATGGTAGCGTTCTACTTGTGCTTTCAGCAGTACTGCTGACACATTTATGTATTGTTTGCACACAGTTTTCTTGTAAAAAAAATACCATTTATATTTACATAATAGTAGCCTACATAATATGTGAAGTTTTAACCCAGTGAATATACATGAGTAATCACAATTTTTTTTTTTGCTTTAGTGCTTTAGGATCAAAAGTCTCTTTCACCCACTGGATCTCACCTTGGAGCTCTGCCTGATAAAGGAAAGTCTGTCTACTGAGCTGATATCCAGAAGATCCTCTACCCCATCAGCCAGGCCTGACAGGGACGAGCGCTTTAGCCAGTTCCCTGTACATATGGACATAGATAAATGAAAGAAAATAAAGCAATGATCTAACTAAATCAGACAAACTGTCCTAGTTTGGGGCAGATCAATCATTTCAAATCACTGCCGAATGAAAGAGCAGCAACTGCTACATACATACTGCAACATGGAATGGAAATGAATCTGGGGTAATACAAAAGGAGCCAAAGTTTACACACATACAGCAGTGCTTGAACGTTTGTGAAGCCTTTAACCTATATATAATCTATTTACTCTCCATTTCTGCATATATAACCTAAAACATTATGAGATTTTCACAAACCCTATAGACGTTACACAAATGAGATTGTCATCATTTCTTCAGAAAAATGGTGTTAGTGGCAACAGAATCTGGACCTCCAAGCCTAGCAGTTCCTTAGAAGGTCATATTAGAGTCAGGTATTTTCAATAAATCAGGTATGAATGGACACATTTATCCTTAAAGAATAGGCATCTTTTAAAGTCTGTACTTTTTTTTCTGAACATGTTTGTGGAAGTGTATCTTAACACAAACAAAACAGATTTCTAAAGACATTAGAAAAAAAGAGCTGTTGATGGTGATTAGGCTCTAAAGAGTTTGGACCCCACCACTCCAAAAATGTAATATTCTGTGAGGTCACACAGGGTAACCTCGAAAGCAAATGAAAACCACTCTAACAGTGGCTTATTTTAATTTTCATGAGTAAACCATCAGGAGAAAGGAAAACAACACTGGTGAGTTTGGCAGGGCTGCAATATACTGTAGATATTGCTCTCCAAAAAGAAAATAGCTGCTAGCGACGCTTCACATGAACAAATAAAAAATATTTAGTGAAGTTCTTGGTTTAAATGAGAAGTCTGAAAAGAAAACACCTCATCTCATCTGGAATATATGATGGTTGTATCATGGGTTGGGTCTGTTTTGCTTCATCCAGTCCAGGTTGGCTTGCCTTTGTGGCTGTAAAAACGAGTTATTAATTAAATCAGCTAATTCAAAAATCAACATGTCGGGACATCTGTACATGATCTGAATTTCAAGAGAATGTGGATTATACAGCAAGACAACAACCCTAAGCTCACAAGTCATACCAAAAATGGTTACAGACGACAGACGGATGTTCTGGAAAGACCAAGTCAAATTCCTTAACCTTGCTGTTGATGTTTTTCTTCTGACAAAACCTAACATCATCAGTTCCAGACATGTTTAGTTGCAGTTATAAATGGTAATCAGATACTGAAACAAAGATTCACATACTTTTTCACTCACAAATATGTAAAACTGGACAACTTCCCTAATAAATAAACGACTAAGCACAATTTGTTTCAACTGTTTATCATCATCTACTTTTAGAGTTTGTGTAAAAATCCAGTGAGGTTTTAGGTCCTACTCAGTTCACAAAGCACTGCTGTACAACCATACTCGTAGGCAATGACTTCACACACTTCACACAGGATGTTCACACACTCAAAGCAGAACAATTACACAAGGCTGACACAGAGGCCATTAAATGAATCCAAATATTCTTTATCTTAATGATCACAAAGCACACCCACTCATACACACATACGTAGGACGGAGAGAGTGAATGGAAGGTGGACAGTCCTACGGCATGCTAGTGACAAAACAGAACACACACACAAAAAAAGAGAGGTGTGAATGGCTTTGGTAGTCACGTTTTCAGTACATGTAAGACACATATGAGCCATGTGCACATCATTCATCTGTTAAATGCCGACGGAACAAAACACACAAGGGCTAATTAAAGACAACAGCTAGTATATTTACCGCTGTGTTTGGCGAGATAGCTTTAGTCAAGTGAAGCACGCTTTGGGTCTAAAAAATGTGCACATGGCTTAAAGGTAAGGTCATGGCTCATGAATGTCAAAAAACTGTCAAAAAAGCTGATCTGTCAATCACAGGCAGCTAACAAGTGCTGAATTCAGTGCTACCTATGGGCAGTTTAAGCTTCTTGCGCAGTGAGATTCGGCGAGAGCGAGAGCGTGATCGTCGGTCTGTGGTGGTGCCTGAATGTGCCGTAGTACACTCCGAGGTGTCCTGCTCTGATTGGCTGCTGGTGTCACTGGCAGCGCTCTGAGACTTGAACATCTTTCTCCAGAAGTCCTTCCTTCCTAGCAAAGCACCAGGGATCTGGTCCTCACTGATAGACACACGCGCACACACACACACACACATTCTTGTTTCAACACTCGCCCATTTTATCAGTTTGATTTACCACATAGAACATAGAGCTAGGATTACAGACTGTAGTCCGTTTGTTTCTGTACATACTTTGTTTGCCCACTTTTCTCTGTTCCCTAATAAACAGGACACCCACAGGTCCAGCAAAATTCAGGTACTATTTGGGTGGTGGATGATTCTCAGCACTGCAGTGACACTGATGTGGTGGTGATGGTGTTAGTGTGTGTTGTGCTGGTATGAGTGGATCAGACACACCAGTGCTGCTTTGGGTTTTAAGCACCTTACTGCTAGATTGAAAATATTCCACCTGCCAACAATTTCTCTCCAACAACATAATGTGAGCACTGACAAACAATCAGAGGAAGTCTAACATAAACTGTGCAACAACAGATGAGTTTGTCGCTGACTTTACATCTACAAGATGGAGCAATAATGTAGATGTGTATAATAAAGCGCTTGGTCAATGAACACAGTGTTTAAAGACTCTGGCAACACTGCTGTGTCTTATCCATTTATACCAGAACAAAACACACTAACACGACATCACCATGTTAGTGTCACTACAGTGCTGAGAATGATCCACTGCCTAAAAAGCACCAGAACTGTGCTGGTCCTGTGGGGGGTCCTGACCATAACAGCACAGAGTAAAGGGGAAGACCAAAGTATGGCGAGAAACAGATGGACTACAGTTTCTACTTGTAGAACTACAAAGTGTTTCTATATTGGAAATAGAACTGATAACATTGACTATATACTATACACTTGTCATTTATAAGCTACATGGCCACTTTCCTATCGAAAAAAAACGTGATCCAATATAACGCTTTTTCATGATGGCAGCCATGTTCCACATAGCCTAAAAGACAGGCTCCCTCACCTACTATTTTCTGGGGTATTAAGATATATAATTTTCCCATTTGTTTCTGGTGCCAAATCAAGATTTACAGTATCTCTTATGTTTCAAAAAATATCAACACAGAAACTTCTGTTGTTTGTCACATGTAACTGAAGATTGAATTGACGATTCCGATGTTTGGGGAACGCAGCTGCCGTATCATTGCCGTAGACTTCAACAACCGACATCCAGAAAGATCACCACTTTCAGACAGCATTGTTGCATCCCTCATAAGTCCACTACCACCAAAGAAACCTTAACAATGGTTTTGGCAGCTCCTTGTGACTTTTGACTTACCCTGTACTAAAATGTGTCGCTTTCCGATTTTAATGATTTAGATGATATTTTTTAACAGGAAAATCTTCATGTTAGGCACAAACACAGATAGAGAGTGAAACTAAACATAGGGAACAAAAGCCTGAATTTTGGTTCTAACATGCTTATTTTGAGCAGCAGTAGATCATCAGTGAAAATCTAAAAGTATGCCTGTGGAACAGTTTCACAATTTTCAGTTTTACATTATGCAAAGTGCTCTGTAATACGTGTTTATGTGGTCAGGACGATGTGGGTTAAAGTGCCTTGAACAATATTCTCCTTCCATACAGGCTGTTCAAATAGAGCTGGCTGTGCCCTCCCTATAAATAAAAACAGAAACTTCACTCTTTGTAATAATGCCTTGCAGATGTCAGAGGACAGGGGAGAATGGCTAGCCTGGTTTGAGCTGTTAGACAGCAACAGTAACCTAAATACCCACTAGTTACAATCAACATTCGCATTACAGCATCTCAGAATTCCCAACTTGTTGAACCTTGAAGCAGATGGGTTACAGCAATAGAAGATCACACTGGGAGCAAGAACATGTTTCCATTGCAATGCACACTTGCACACTAATAATTAAGAGGGATGTCCACACACTTTGGTGAAATAGTGTACCATATACACTACATAGTCTAGGAAGACATTTATGAGTTTGCAACTCTTACATTTGAATTACTTGGCAATAATAAAAATCAAGCCCGTATTTTAGAGTGTCTGTGAAATCTGACCTTTTTTGCGCAGAGGACTTGCCGTCATCTTTGTCCTCTGGCTTCTTTGTTGTGTTGAGTTTTTCAGCACTGTCCAACAGAGCGCTTAGTGCCACACGGCGAAATACATTGCCATGCGATTCTTTGATAAACTGAACCAGCTGCCGGATGTCGCAGTACAGACCCTGTTTTGTTTGGTTTTGTAGGTAAACGATGCAAGGAGAGAAACAAAGAGACATACAACAAGGGAAAGAAAAAAGACTCAAACAAAATTAATAACTGTGACAGAGATCTATATCAAAGCCTTTAAACGCGCCACATTTTCACAGTGAAACTATGACATACATGACATACGATGGATGACAGCAATGGGAATGGCCAAAAACTTGATTTCAATGCTGGGCCCTCACCAGATTCTCTGGACTGTGTAGTTCATGTGTCGTGGATGCACATCTGGTTATTAAGGATTTGAACATGCAGCCCACCACCACAGCCTCCATACTTTGGGCCAGAGATTTATCCCCTCCTGTGGCAAAATTGTTTCCAAAGCCAGCCTTGTCTGTAAATACATAGGAGCTAATTTAGAAGCTGTGTGTGAAGCTGGAACAAAAGATGGAGTAACTAAACTGAGGCTCAGGCATGAATGAGAGAGCAAGAAGGATGGCAGGAAGCCATCAGCACAAACAATGTGAAACAGCACACCTTATGAAGCACATGAGAGGCAAAGGGTTCAAAGGGGGCGAGGGATAGCACACATGCAAATGTCTGTGGCCTGATACAGTCTTGGACGTATTGTTTGCTGTTCAATTTGGGATGAAAAACGATCTTATTAGAAGACCTCTTGGAAAGTTTGGTGGAATACTATAATGCATTTATCCTGGACTGGAGGCATAAGCCTGTCACCTTAGACACAGGGAGGGGTGCAGGAATGGGTGTAATGCCTAGTTTTTTGGCAGCAAATTCAGATATTGTGTATCTACCGAAGTTTCGCTTATTCGCCCTCCTGGACCTCTCACCTGCACTGCCGTATTCTGCAAGAGAAGAGATGCGGTGCAACATTGGTGTCAGGCCAGTACAGACATATAGTTTCCGGAATACACTGACCCACTATATACCCACCCACACACATAGACACTCACACTCACTCACACAAATACACTGTCAATGGACCTTTGGGTTATCATTCCACTCATATGTTCACTAACTTGCCAAGTTACAGATGTGAATAGGGGTATGTGATATGTAGAGACCACAATAATATGTTAATTGTTGTTCTAATTGAATATGTTAATTTTCCATCATTGCGTGCTAAAATGTAAAATAATACGTTTTTTCATCAAACTTTACTCAATACCGCATAATGAGAATATGAAGAAATAATTGTGTGTACATGTATTAAAAAGTGAAAAAATTAACATTTCCCATAGGCATAAGTATTCAAACACTTGAAAGTTAGCTCTGGGGACCTCCCATTTTTCTTGAACACCTCGTCACCTGTGGTGAATTAAGCTGATTGGACATGGTTTGGAAAGGCAAACGCCTCTCTATATAAGGCCTCACAGATAACAATACATTTTAGAGCAAATACCAAGCCATCAGGAGGACAGACCTGCCTCTAGAGCTCAGAGACAGGATTGTGTGAAAGTACAGATCTGGAGAAGGCTATAAAAATTCTGCTGCACTGAAAGTTCCCAAGAACACAGTTGCCTCCATAATTCTTAAATGGAAGAATTGGAAGACTCTTCTTAGAGCTGGTTGCCCCAACTAAGTAACCAGGGGAAAAGGGCCTTGGTAAGTGTACATTACCATAACAACACGGGAGTGGGTTTTAGGGACAACTCTGTAAATGTTCTTGAGTGGTGACCCAAGTATAACCACCAGCAATCCCTATCCAGCCTGACAGAGCTTGAGAGGATCTCCAGAGAAGACTGAAAATTTCCAAAAGACTGGAGGCTGTAATCCTGACAAAGAGGTCTAAATACTTTGCAAAATCTGGAGGTCAAGGCAATATTTTAGTTTTTCTTTTTTAATAAGTTTGCAAAAAAAAATCTATAATTCTGTTTTGACATTGTCATTACAGTGTATTGAGTGTTGAATGATCAGAGAAGCATAAAAAGGGAGTGAAAGGGTGTGAAGACTTTCTCAATGTATTGGGTTTGCTTTATTGTTATTACATTAGAAAGCAATGTACAATTGTACAATGTACAAACACATTTTGGAAGAATGCAAAGCATGATCTAATCGCTTTCCATACAATCCATGAAAATATAGGGATATAATAATTTGTCAATATCGCACACCCCTAGTTCTAACTAAATTTTAAATTGCAGTCACATTACTCACTCAAATCTGACGATAATTAAAAATTTAACCATGTATCATTCAACCATGTATCGTGGAATAATATTACGATTGGCAAGTCTGATGAAAGGATGAGTGATGAATGGAGGAAGATTTATAGACACTGGTGTTAAGTGGGAAGAGGGTAGATCTGAGGGCAGTGTGGGTATAAAAATAAACAAACCATTAACCTAAACTGCCCGTAGAGCCCCTCTGAATCCCTTAAACACAGTTTCAGGGAGTCAGGAGACAGAGGAGAGGACTGGACTGCTTTGGGAAGGGGGGGGGTGTCCAAGAAATGACGAAAGATATGATCAGCATCTCCAACACATTACTGTAATACCCGGGTTATTCTATTAATATAGAATTTTGTACATTGGTGTAAGTACTGGCATAGCATATTAACCCATTACATAGTTATTACCGTCATATATTAGTTCTCTGAAACAAATATGTAAGTATGCTAATTGCACAATTTTTGTCAAGATTAATTGTGATTCTGTGAATTTTTGCTAGATCGTGTTTTGACATTTTATTATAGGAATTTAGATTTTTTATGAAAAAGCACTACACAGCCATGCAAGTGGACAATTTAAGCTTCAACAGGATGCATTTATGCTTTCAATAGTTTGTTAACATTATTTTCACTTTGTGTCATCTTATTTTACTGCAAGGAGCAGATATGAAAAGGCAAAAAACAAAATCCCATGACAGCAATGACCAGAACGATCCCTTTTTAATGCAAAAGATCAATGTTGTCACCTCAACTGTAAATCAACACTTTGGATCTATGAGCAGAGACGAGGTTTAAGGGTAAGTAGTCAGTTGTGTGTCAGTCGCTTGCTTCTAAATAAGTTAATGTATTTAGAGACTTTTTGTGTAAGTTACTCATGTTTTTGAGTATGATTTTCTGCTACTTATTTGTAACAAGTTGTAAAGGGTGTTTTTAAGTGTATGTGTCTGTCTTATTGTAGGTAGTACTTGAGAGAAACTGAATGAATTACAGACTGATCTAATCAGCATATTATCCCCTGATCCTACTGTCTTTCCTACTGTCTCAACACCTACCCGTTTCTGTGGCCCTTTGTTCAGACCCCCTACCTGTTAACACCCCCTTTAGCCCTAGAATAGATAAAAATAACCCTTTTCAAAGATGAGACTGAGGCTGTAGTACGTTTGGGAATATCTTGATACTTCAAGAGACTGAGGTTGGAGTATGTTTGGGAATATCCTGATGCTCCACTAGACTGAACCAGCCTTCCGTGGGTCCTTGCCAGGTGAAGCTAGACTTTCATGGGCATTTTCATGCTCATGATCATCTCCTCAACTTGAACATCCATCGCTGCTGTACACATGGTTTATGCTCTACAATCATTAATATAAGAACACTCGATTTGATGAAGACCCTAGTCTCCTGATTACTGTCTATTGAAAGCCCTCTTCGGAAAAGTTTCTAACATACTGCTTGTTCCCCCACTACCTGTAAACTCTTTCTCACCTATAAGTGCATAAACTGTTTTCATATTTAATAATTGGGACTCATCTAGCTGATCTTCATTGTCGTTTTTAATACTGAAAAATCAATACCTTTTTGACTCATAGTTTTCCACTACATAAAGTCAGTAACAGTACAGTACTGTCATTTCTATAGTTATTGTAAACTTCCAAAAAATTACAAAAAGTGAAATATGTATATAACAGTTTAGGATGTATGTTTCATCTGTACACAGTTTCCTGTGAAAATATCCTTTATATTTGCATTAGGGTAACATCAAAATACTAAAACCCCAATTCCAACACTGGGGCATTGTGTAAAACATAAATAAAAACAGAATACGATGATTTGCAAATCCTTTTCAACCCATATTCAATTGAATACACTACAAACTAATGAATGTTTAAATGTAGAAACATTATTATTTTTTCCAACCACAGGTAAGGATGGGCTTCACTTTATGGCTCAGCTCTCTTTTCACCACTATGGTCCGGTACTGCGACCACATTACTGCATCCCATCCCACTGCACCCAAACCTATGGTCGATCTCACGATCCCTATTCCCATCATTTGTGAACAAGAACCAGAGAGACTTCAACTCCCTCACTTGGGGTACATTCTCACCCCCTATCTAAAGATAGCACTCCTTTTTCTAGGATAACAGCCTGCACATGCCGTTTCTAATAAAAGTTCATATTAAACTGAAAATGACTGTGTAGTGGTTTTTACATGGAAATACTATCGCCTATTTTAAATGGAAGTTATTCTTCGATTAGATGTTTCTCTTGATTTTCTACAGTCCTCTTTCTAAAGAAGAATTATTCCTAAAACTATGTTCGACAATCATGACATAAGCGACAATAGTGTATGCTGATTAGACAGACTAGAAAGAGGCTGAAAAAAACAACCAGCAAACACAAAAAGCCTTAGGATACATATAGAAATGTAGTACAACATGGACATTGTGGTTTCATGTTTCATGATCTAATCTGTTAATTTATGGTAGAGGTACCTGTATTTGGGCTATCTGAAAATTTCAAGGCACAAAAATATTCGGTTAAGATTTTCTATTTAATTTTAGACGTATACTACTGACTCATATCCTATTCTTTTTTTAAGGAATTATACATGTTTTTCTGTTGTAATGCAAATTATCCCTCACATCTGGATGGATTAAAAGTTATAGTCATTGAATTAACTTAATTCATTTAGTATGTGTAATAAGCACAAGCTGTATCTCTTGACTCTTACTGTCAGTGATGGGCTCCATACAGAAGCCAAGAAGGGCATGCAGGAAGTCCACTATGTTGTTCAGAGAATCCTTGTTCACGTATTCTTTCATGGTCTGCCGGAACTGTACTTTATCCAGCTTGTAAAGACTAGTCAGGCAGTTCTGGGCCTACAGAGAAATCAACAAATCCAACAAATCACTAGTTCATTCTCCATAAAATCTTAAATCTGGTAACTTGCAAGGCCATAGTAGAGAGCTGATTATTATGGAGTCTGTCCTTATCATGCCATAGGCAGCATCCTGTGAGCACTGATGTAGGATTAGAGAACAACTAACAAACTGTAAAACAGATGGACTACAGTTTGCAATTTTAAAACTACAAAATGCTTCTATATGGCAAGTGAAAACGATAAAAGTGTATTGATCTGCTGAATGGGACAGATCTGGTCCAGGAATGCTAAGACTCAGGCACCCCTGGTGAGTCAGAAACTCTAATAAAACCCAACCCTAGGACCAACCAATACACAGTGATTTCAGGTTCCAGTAGGCCACTGAACTTCATCGTGCCATATCTACAGGGATGGGATCAGAGTATAAGTGCTGATAATCCAATGTTCATATCCTTAGAAGGTGAGGTTTAAGTTGCGTTTCGAATGTTGTTGCGTGTTGTTATGATCATGTCTCTGTGTTTCCTGGTTACAGGGGCCTGTCTCCACGGTCCTCTGCATATAGGCATGAGGTATCTCGGTGATGCATGTGTTGTGAATTGGCTGGTCTCTGGGTTTGGTTTATCTATGAGCAGCTAGATATTTGGGCTCTGAGTCTGAATATCCAGACACAGCAGGTACATTTTGTCTTTTTAACATGACCTATATCTGTCATTCATCTGAACAGTTCACGCTGCTAAGCTGATGCGCATGACTTCACATGACCAGCTCATTCAGAAGTAAAAAGTGAAAATAAAGTCAACAGTAACAGTAACAGGTACTGTTAAAATGAAGACGTTATTAGGCCACTTCCACTTCTTTGGTTCACATCATTAGTTTCTTTAAATCTTGGTCTTTAATTATTCTGCAGCCACATCATCCTATGGTGGTGTTCGGAAATTTTTTAGACATTTCCTCACAACTATATTTCTGTCATCTAGCAGACGCCCTTATCCAGAGTTTACAACTGATACAGTCTTCCAATCCTAGCAAATTTGGCTTCAGGGTCTTGCTCAAGGACCCAACTGTGGCAGCTTGGCAGAGGTGGGATTTGAACCTCCTGGTTCATATTTCTAAATTACCTGAATTTTTAGGACCCACTGTCTCTTTTTTACACTCCAAATATTTATTACTTTGCTATACCTCCACTGAAACCCTCTTCCAGTTGGAATGGTGAAAAAGTCAAATGAATTCTGACGTATCGAATATAAAAGTGGACCAAATAAAAACATAAAAATGTCAGATTCTACGTCATTTTTTCCCTTCACACTGCCCCAAAGGTTATACGCTTGAGTCACATATGAGTAAAAAGATCAGATTTGGGCAACATTTGCCTTCTGCCTTCTGAATATTGGTCCAGACCAGGACTGCCCCCACATGACATTGGTTACAGTTCATCTTGACAGCTTTTTGAAAAACAATTTAAAAATAAAGGTCATTTTAAAAGCACAATTTATAGGAAATATTTTGGAGTGACTCTCACCTGTGTGCGCAGACGGTCCCCTGAGAGACCACGATGGCCTTCTCCACAGCCATAAGCACAGCCGAGAGACTTCACAATCTTAATTAGCATAGTTAGAGCTAATTTATGGGTACTAAGGGCAGAGTCATCCTCCTGGGAATATCACAAGCATTGTAGAATTAAAAAAGGTAAATTTCAGTTTATGGTCTACAGCGATCATCTGATCAAGGTCCGCTCACTATAAGGCTGAGGTCTTAAATATTAAAACAAATTATAATAGGAAATAAACTTGTCTTTTAACTCTGGTTGTAAACAGCTGGTCCAATTTAAAGAGGCTTTTGTATATTAACTGCCATAAATAAGTTTTATGCCATGCTTTGATGTTTCATTTACATATTTTATTCCATTTTCGTTCATGAATACTGATTTACTTTGCATTAACTGTGTGCGTAAGTAAGAACTTACGGTTTGTGTTGCGCACGCACAGTTTACGTTGTCACAATTTTCTGAAAGACGTGAAATGGAAAACTGTGCTTATAGGTTTAATGTGCTTAAAAGATGACATTTCATTGCCTGATCTGGAAATTAGTGTTCAACAAGTGGACTAATTTCCTCTTGGCTGTGTGCAGCCAGCAAGGTGTGTTTATTTATGTTTAGATTCCATCGTGTATTGTATTTTGGTTCTACAGTGAGTTCCTGTGTGATGGTGGATTTGATTACTGAAGGGCAGTAAACGCAACAGAAGATTAAATCCATCAGTAATTGAAGAACCACAGTGTTGTGTATTTCCTGGATTGAGTGCTATAATTATAAGTGAATAGTATATAAGTTTAGAAATTGGATGCTGTGTAGATAGTAGTGTTTCACTCATGTTTTCGTCTGACACATGTACGTATAGTTTGCATGCTTTTTTCTTGTGAAAACAACCTCCATATTTATGTTATAGCAGCATACAAAGACAATATCACTATGGTAATATCAGATGAACAACCTTGTGCCCAGAACATAATGCAGATGTTAAATAGCACATACATGTATGCATAAATACATATCTAGAAATTTGAATTTCTTTCCCCTTTTTCCTAAAAAATACTTTCTTTTTTGCATAAACTCAGTTTCAGTCACATACCTTACTGGATTTGTTGTTTTTAAGGTCATTCCTGCTTCCACCATCACTCCCTCCTCCTCCTCCTCCTCCTCCTCCTCCACCTCCTCCTCCTCCATCGCCTCCTCCATCGCCGTCTCCATTCCCACTATTCGGAACAGTCCCTGTGCTGCCTGCCACACCCCCCTGAGCCCCACTTTGACTGGTTCCCTCCTTTGAATGATCTGGCTCCTTCACCTTGTCTTCATGTTTAGCTGCTTTCTTGGTCATGCTGGGCACAACACCCAGCTGCAGGAGACACTCGATGATGTTAAGGGCCACATCACAGATCCGTGAACTAATGTCATGGGTAAGGACAGCGTACACAGCTCTTAGGACCGCCTGGAGAACATAATAAGACAGAAGAAGAAAATGCTTTCAAAACATAAACACAGCTTTTCAAAATTTGAAAAAGGATATTCTCTTTACCACTCAAGTTGTGTTTACTGACAAGTTCCATTACTGAGCAATGGGTGTGCTGCTGACGCACTGTGACGAGGCAGTGGTCTACATCACATGACCACTGACCCATTTCCTGACCCAATTGGGTCTTGTAACTCAGGTGACCATGGTGAGATGGAACCATAAAAATTACTCCTCCTTGTCCTGCAACAGATCTGATCATTCAGGACCCCTTTTCAGACACGCTTGTTTGTGTCAGTCCTGGATGCATAACTCTGCAACCAACAAACCTAACATCGCTAGAGTTGATATATATTGCTCACACATATTAGGGAATTGGGGATTTCATTTTGACAAATTGCCTAATGAAACATCCCCTAATTTTTGGGAGCAGTGTATACAAACCTGAGGTGCTCAAGTGATATAAAACTGGTTCTTAATGCGGTTTATATATGGCTTCTCATTAGGTGAGAGTCAAATTTATTTATATAGCGCTTTTTACAACGGAGCATTGTCTCAAAGGAGCATTACAATATTATATTATCTTAAAAGGCCAATCCCAAGTTGAGCAAACCTAGGGCGACAGTGGAAAGGAAAAACTCCCTGAA
>JAUZST010026544.1:0-30493 GCA_034779995.1 Parotocinclus haroldoi | reverse complement strand
TCCAGGGTTCAAATCCCACCTCTGCCAAGCTGCCACAGTTGGGTCCTTGAGCAAGGCCCTTAACCCACACTTGCTTGGATTGTAAGACTGTACAAGTTGTGAGTCACTCTGGATAAATGTAAATGTGTAAAATGTTAAAATACAGAAACAGGCATCAAACCTGAGAAGTTCCTACTGAACTACAAACCGCCCTTCTCAGTGTATGTCTGATTTCCTTTTTGGTTTGGATTTTAAACTTGAAACTCTGCCATAGACGAGAGCTGATTGGTATCAGAAGAGGAAATCCTAACTGCCCATTTATGCATGGCTGCTTGGCAGTCCAATAGTGTGTGTGTGTGTTTTTATCCTTGCCTAATGAGAGCTGGAATCCCTGCCCGTGTGGTATTTATATCCAATATAGAAGAAGCACCATCCATAAGCACCCATCTAATTATAACCTACGGTCCATCACACAACTTTTGGAAGCTCTCCGAACAGCTCCGGTTGTGTGCCACCGTTACTAATCAGTGATCTGCGGTTGGTTCTTTGGTGGCGTGGCGGTTAAAATGTTAAGCTAAACTATTACGTGCCAGTAAGTGGATAAGAGATTCTCCTAAATGACTCAAATCAAAGGATAAAGGGGTTCACTAACTTTGTGTAGTCATATTTGTCGCTTTGAGTTACCCGTCGTATCGGAGCCAATATTACAAGCCTTACTGGCATTTTAGCTCTGAACATAAATCCCAATCACAGCTAAATTCCAGTAGGTGATCTGGCAGCTCCACAGCTTTATTAGGTCATGGATAGAAAAGCTAGTGGCTCCCCACCGACAGATTCCATCACTTAGCATTTAAGAAACAACAACAATGGAATGGGCCAATAGAGCTGAAACCAGAGCCCAGGTACGAGGTGTTGGGGGAATGGAGAGCTCAATGGTGTTGGGGGGAGAGAGGGGGGAGGGGGGTAATAAATATCTGTACCCCGATCAGGAATAGCAGCTGCGGCCTGACCAACATGCTCAGGTGGTTCATACCGAAATGCCTCAGAGGTCACAGTAAATCACAGAAGCTGCCCTCTGTTTATCTCACAGCATCCGCCCCGTAAACTGTCCCCAATTCAAATACGACCCCGTATTAGGGCGAGCCCAGGATCTCCTACTGACTAAGCCTGGAACTACGATTTTATTACGATTTTTAATAAGAATAAATGTTTTATTACATGTAAAATTATTAAAGTAAAGGTAATTAGTAATGGTAAAATTTATTATTATTATGTTTTTTATTACTGTTTTAATAAGAATTATTATTATTATTATTATTATATTATCATTATTTAGTATTATTTATTATTCTAATATTATATTAGTATTATTATTAAAATTTTGTTTTTATTATTACTATTTTGATTATATTATTATTATGATTGTTTTTATAACTATTTTCAATAATTATTATTGTTTTTATGTTGTATAGCTATTTTTTTATTATTATTATTATTATATTTCTATTTTGTAATTATTGTTATTATTATTTTTAACATTATTATTATTGGTTGTTATTATTATGTTTTTATGAATGTTTTTGCCTTATTATTATGATGATTATTATTATCATTATTATTATTGGTTTTATTATTAAATTATTGGTAATAATAATAATAATAATAATAATAATAGTGGTACAAGTATTGTGCAATATGTTACATTTAAACCCATTGATATTTATGTATTTATTGATTTATTTGGAATCTTTTATCTTAGACGTTTTTGTACTCGTTATTTTAAAGAAAACCTTGTGCACCTGTGCTAGTAGTAAATCTAGGTTCGTTATACAATAAGAGTCTTCTGATTGGCTGCGCAGGGTGCAATTACTTATTCCATTCCCAGATGGCTCTAGCTGGGAGTAAAATGTGTCAGGTAATCAGATATATTCAGGGGAAGGCGGTCGTTTGTCGATGGGACGTGTTGGTAGGACATGGCCAGTCAGAATCCCCTCATGCTTTGTGTACGACTCATCTTGTCTCACACGCGCACACACACACACACACACACACACTCATAAGAAGCGGTGCAGGCACGCAGTGTGAATGCTTTTGTATTCAGCTCTAGAGCAGGTAGGTGAGACAGTACCTCGCAGTGAGCCTCAGCTGGGGCGCCATGCTGACGTCAGACACACACACACACACACACACACACACTCGCTCCAGGGTACAGATGAGACTGCGGCCCGGCCTGGCCCCGCCCGACCCGGCCCTCGCCTTACAGGAATAAAGATGAGTTTTCCTTAGACTGGCACCGTGCCAGCTGTGGATAATGGCATTAGCACTTATCTGCCATTTGGAATATTTCTGTCAATCTCTTCTAGGTCTGTTTGTGTCAAAACATGGCAACCCAAACCGATGTTTCCACAAAGTCTTTTTTAATAAGGCTGTAACTGAAGTACTAAGATAACTTACTGCTTTTAAAACTCTGCTGTCTGATAGTGAATAGCCCTAAATATCTTTAGGTTACCGATTTCGGACGGTTCTCCGCTTAACTTATGTCCCAACGTCAGTGTTTCTAAACTCGTAAGTGTATGTCTAGGGTGGGCACAGGCCACCGGCTGGGCACCGTCTTTGCCTCCACCCTGACCAGGGTAAATAAATAAATAAATGAACGAGCGATTAGTGCGACGTTTTGTAGAATAAAAGTAAATGATTACTCTTGTTATTTTAAAGCATAATGAAGGACAGGACACCGAGAAAGAGAGAGAGAACGTGCCATGGCTCTGACCCGTATGGCTTCTCAGACAGATGCAGGCGGTGTAACTGAATTTGAAACAGGCTGTATGGTATTCAATCTCTGAAACTGGTCATTTCCTTTGGAGCCCTGGTTCTGTAGTAATTGCTTTTCAGGCCTGCTATTCATGTGATGACAAACATGGCTGTCCTTCTAGTTAGCAGATAATGAGCAAATGTCCTTACAGTAATGAAATGGAAAAGGCTGTGTGTGTGTGTGTGTGTGTGTGTGTGTGTGTGTGTGTGTGAGATCCTTTAGCCAGGCTATTAATAGCACACCGCACTTGCAGCCTATACCAGCGTCATCGTTCAGCACCTGCAGATTAGACTTATGATCAGTAACATGGCTAAAGGGTCGAGTCTGGAGCCGATACAGATTTGGGCTATTGGTAAAGTCAAGTCGTTTATTGCTCGGATCTCAGATCTGATTGTGATCCCACAGCAGGCTGAACAGATCATGCTCTCTGGTTTAGAAGGTAATGTGTAGCATCCATCCATGAGAGGAAAAGGCCATGTTTTAGTTGTTTAGCAAACTTAAACCCTGCTCCTTAAATAGTACGGCAGCGCAATGCCCCCATATTCGCACGATTACAGGGCGATGGCGTTAGACGAGGCGTTCGTATCCCTGCAGGGTAATGCAGCTCGCTTCTGTCATGAGATCTCCTTCCTCCTACACAAAAGAACCTCACTTCTAACGTACAGGCTCCCCGGCCCACAGTCCCTTAATGTTCCTCCAGGAGAGCGGATTCAAAGTTTCAGGTTTAGGTTTTGGTTCTAATGGTGGAACCTGTGCCGTGAGAATGACTCATGTGAATTCGGGTGATGAGTCACGGTTCAGTGGTGACCCCCACGTTGAGCCCAGAGCTGATTAGTCTCCACGGTCACATTCTCTCTCAGTCAAAGCTTCCTCATTTAACATCATCCTGAAGAGCTGCAAGGAACAAAGCTTAAAGCCTGACTACATTCCGCTCTGTTTGATGGGCAGGAACAGGAATGTTTTGTACTATTAAATGCTACTTCATGTCCCTACTTATTACTATTAAGAAGAAGAAGAAGAAGGGTTTTTTTGGATTTCTATTCTGTAAATGACACTTAATCAGCATGCAGTACCACTAATGGACACTAGGGGTGGCTGAGAGTTTTCTACACGCGAGAGACATTCATTACATTCATTATCATTAGCTTGTATTACAACCCAAACGTTGGACATGCGAGAGAACGCAGAAGGGGGGATAAAAAGCGGCGTACCTTCTCTGCGGACTGAGCCGTTCCGAAGAATATGGGGATAAAGGCGAGCCACACGATGCAGGTGGTGTACATGGTGAATCCGATGGGTTTGGCCTCGTTAAAGTTCTCGGGAACTCCTCGCGTCTTGATGGCGTAAACCGTACACGTGACCATGAGCAGGATACTATATCCGAGCGAGCAGATGATCTGTAAATCTGTGATGTCACACTTGAGCACTCCCCTGGCCTTGTCCGGGTTTATGGTCTTCTGTTCGTCGTAATCGATGATGGTGTTGGGAGGATCCACGCCGAACCATATGAAGACGCCCAGCAGCTGCACGGCTATCAGGCTCGACGTTATGGCCAGCTGCGACGTCGGGCTGATCAGCCTGGGCGGCGTCACCGACTTCTTCCCCTCCTCGAAAATGCGGTAAATTCGATTGGTCTTGGTGAGAAGCGCGGCGTAGCTGATGCACATCCCCAAGCCGAGGAAGATCCGCCGGAAGGAGCAGACGGCCACGTCGGGCTTGGCGATCATCACGAAGGTGATGATGTAGCAAAGAAAGATTCCCGTCAGCAGCACGTAGCTGAGCTCCCGGCCCGAAGCTCGCACGATGGGCGTGTCGTTGTAGCGGACGAACGTAGCCATGACGAAAATGGTAGCCACGATGCCCAGCATGGCCAGGAAGACGGGGATGACGGCCCACGGCGAGTGCCACTCCAGCTTGACGATGGGGATGGGCTGGCAGGCCGTACGGTTGCTGTTGGGACGCATGTTGTACGAGCAGAGCTTACAAGTCGTCTCGTCGTACTGGTACTGGTAGCCGTCGCAGGGCTCACAGTGCCAACAGCATGGCATCCCCTTCACCGTCTTCTTCCGGTAGCCCGTCTTACATGGCAGGCTGCAAATGGAACCTGGCAGCTCCATGTCCCCCAGGGGCCACTGCAGGTCCTCCAACTAGAAAAGAAACACAACCAGAGAAAACGTCGATCCACAGCGATGATCTAAAACGGTTTCCTACGTATTTTCGGGCTGATCTGAGCATTCTACGGAAAGCTCAGGGATGCCAGGTTGCCAGGTTCTTCCTGAATCATTATTTATCCCTTTAAGCATATACCATATAAAAGTAACATGGTTAGAACTGAGTGATGGTGCATTACATCCAGGATGCTCATTAGAACCAATAGGAGCTGCTAATGAACGCCTGCAGGGGGCGCTTTAGAACTCCTGGATTTCATACCACCTGTTAAAAGCAATAATCCATGTCATACTGGGATTTTCGAGAGGCTAAGGCTCCTACTACATTTCCCAGAATCCACTGCACGGTCCCACGGTGTTTGGCTTTCAGCTGTACTTTTAGCTGTACCTTGTTTAATCTGGGCGTGGCAGCACCAGAGTGCCTCCTATATGAACAGGTAAACGGTACGAATAACACAAGACCCTAGAGATAAAAGATAAAATACGATTCTCCGAACCGAAAAGAACAAAGGGGAGAAAGATGGAAGTTTGAGGGAGTTTAAAGAGGCAAAGGGAAATAAGAACCGCTTAAAAATTAATGGATTAGAATCAGATCAGAAGGAGATTAAGACATATTTTCTGCAATCACTTTGAATCCGGTCACCATGGCGATAGTCCTGATCTTAATTAAAACAGACGGAGGTGTTTGGGAGAGAAATCAAATGACTCGAGGTTTTGATTACTGATTGATTAATGCAAATTAAAAGCATGCACTCGTCATGTCGTTATGGAGTAAAGTCATTAAGCTTCTCTTTAATGTAATATCTTATTGTACATAAGGGTCGGGCTATAACATAAAAAATATATAACAAATATTTATATATTAATGATCATACGCTGTGATAAAAGAGAGTGAATCATAGTGTTCCACAACTGATTATAGTGCTTTTTAGAATGAAACAGACACTCTGTGATTCATTGAAAGTGGTACAGTGTGTGAGCAGTGAGTCCTGAAACATCACACTCCTGCAGTCGTCGTGCTCTGAAGCTTTAAATCGAAACCTCTTTTTTTTTTGTCCTCTGGTAACTGCTGTGACCCTGAAACTGTACTCTGTAATTACAATCAGCCATCCAGGATGAGTTAACCGTTTACAATTTGTATTTTGGAGTTCAGGGGAACTTTAAAGCACACGCTAGAGCAGTGATTAAAACCCTAGGAGCCCATTCTTCTCCCCGTGATTGGCAGTCGCTGTTTGTTTTGTCGAGCCTCACCTCAGCAACAGTGTGAATGGATGAGTGACACCTGAAGCAGCCGGAATGAAAAGCCATATCACATGGGCTGACACACTCAGCGGGCCGCCTGATTGGACACGGCCGGGCATTGGAGCATGCCAACAATGCAGGAGGCTTTAAATCTAGCACAGCCACCCGTCTAGAGTCCGGGGGAAAGGGCAGGAGAACGGAAACGAATACAATAAAGTTTGGGCTTTCTGGCTGAATTTTGGATCTCAAAACAATCTAAAGCAGTGCACATTTTCGTTTATGATGTTTTTCTTTTTAGGGATATGACCAGAATGCCATGTCCCTGACTAGAAGCAGAGGTTTGAAAATATAAACAATATGTTGTATCGTACGTCTTGTACTTTTTCTCGTTTGGAAATGTAAACAGAAAGACTCTTTGGTCCCCAGCAGCTCAAAGAAATGAAGAGTTTTGCATCTGAGCGTGAGTGACGTGTGTTTGCGCACCCTGGTGTTCAAAATATGCCATTGCATTCGATGGCATAATAAACTAGAAGGCGTACTCGGACTTGGCGATGCTTGCTTCTTGACGGTTTGGTATTTAAATTTAAATTCCTGTTAATGACCTGATATGATATTTGACCAGTTTGTTGCTCGTGTGATGAACTATATTTATATGATATATCCAGTATAGGTGCTACCGTATCCTAAATGCTGGGTGATGGGACTGAGCACCATGGGGCTGAGTGCTTTGTGTGAGTTTTTCTAAACGCTTTCCTCTTCCCTTTTGTCTTGATTTAATCTCATTTGAACCAATTTGGACGAGGAGTCCCTTGAAGCAAGCGAGCAAGATCCATTCCTGATATTTTTGCAGTCTGACAGAAGATAGCGTTTGTGATAGTGTTTCTTTAGATTTATTCTCACTAGAGTACACACGGACCAAAACCAAAAAAAAAAAAATGGAGCTAAAAAAAAAAAAACAGCATCTGATTCCATCTGTCCCGGTTAGGTCCAATCTATTGCTCGGATGGAACTAAAACAGCTTGTGCTCCTGCCATCAAGCGAACAAACTCCACAGAGGCTGTGAAAGCAGCCAGGCCTGACTTCATTTGAGTGGCGTTTGGGGTCGGGGGAAATAGAGAGGAGACCGAAGAACTCCTCGTAACGGTTTCTCTGCTTTGCTGGAGTGAATTACTTGTGCTTCGGTGCTAGATTGCCTCTGCCTTGTCGTGCACTGTGGTCCGAGAGTTCACTGATGTCGCAGATTGGTCCCACTGGTGCTCTGGATTAACAGACATTGAAATAACAGGGGCCATTCGGACTTCATATACAGCAGCTCAGCACCATGGACAGGGCCACTGGCTCCATTTTAATCTCTCTCAGACAGATTGAGGCTCTAAGTGCCAGGGACTGTGGTGGACCTGGGCACTGGTACCCGTATGCAGATCTCGTCATGATTCTGCCCTGACTACCTCCCGATCCGTTATGGACCGGGTCTCGTACGCACATTCGGTACAAAGCTGGGCACCGCTGCCCCCTAGAGGCCGGAGCGCACGGCTGCGAACGCAGTGTAACCCTCGTGTCGTTCGTGAGCATGCGGCGTGCGTTTGGAGCAGTAGAGTCGAGGGCGTGGTGGTCCGCGCTCCATCACAGTGCTTAGAGCTTTCAGTCTTATCGGAGCCGAGCAGCTCTGTGCTTTTACTGCCAGTACTGCTAATAAATCACGTGCTCGCGTCTCAGGGTCAGGCCGTGATTTAAATACCATTAACACCCGGGGCTGAGGCGGTCGTTCATGTCTGTGTGCTTTAGCAAAAACAAACACTTCATATAGACGCGGTCCCGGCGCTATTAACTGCACAATATCAACATTTTCACAGCTCTCTGCTGTCTCAGAAAAGTCTAGTTGCTTAGAAACCAAATCTCAACTCTTCCTCTCTCACTCTCTAGTCCCACCCCGACTCCGACTCCGACTCCGACTCCATCTCCCAGGGCACATGCCTGAACGCTGTGGGCAGAGCTGCATATAAACCCAGAGCAGGGTCTTTGGGGGTGTTCGGGACCCGACCGCTCTGATGGGAACGTTTACTACGTCTGCTCCTTCCTTATGAGGGGGGAGGGGGTGGGACATGCTGCCATGCCCAAATTAGTTGGTACACACTCCACCCCCCCCTTCCCCGGAGCGATCTCCAAGCAGTCGTTAAGGCAAAGCAAACAGTTTAGACTTTGGGTACATGTTTAGATGTCTTCATGAAGTGGAAATCTAAACGAGATTAATGACGGTGTTGCTATGGATACCGAGCCAGATCGATGCTCCTAAAGCACTTCGTCTGCTTGCAGCATGGAAAGGTCCATCTGCCGAGCTGTATCTGTTACCGTGGGAGAGTGGCGCATTACATTCACTTCTTGTCTTTGTGTGAGAGTCGAAGGCTCAGGGTGGAGGCTCAGATTCCTCTGTTGCTGGGCTCTTACCCAAGATCCCTCAGCCGCTCGACTCGAGCCTGCCTAAATAAACGCCTGCTTTCCTTCAAAGCAAGGGTAACACCTCGCCTTCTCTTATTTTCGTTTGTTGGCAGGTGCTGCACGACTAATTGGAAGGTTGTGAGCTCTAATCCTAGGCTGGGATTCCCAACAGCCAGATGGGACTTTGTGTGACTTTGTTGATAACGTAAATGTGAATGTGAGGTTTTCGGTGTTTAAAAGAAAAGAATAAGATGGCCTTTTTAAGAAGTCCCTTGATTGGCGAGCTCTGGGTGTGGGGGTGCTTTGTACCTGCTTTTACTTTTACCCTTTATAAACAAACGTACGTAAAAGTTTCCGTGTAAGGAGGACGCTTTCCTCCTCTGATCCAGGAGCAGTATTTGATCTGCGTCTCCTCCACGGCACTGCAGTTTCTCCTCTCGGAGCGTGAGGGTGAATAAGAATTCAGCTTTAGTTCCTTCATGCTAATAAGGGCCGTAGTGATGTTTATTTCATCGTTTTCCTCCCTCCTCTTGTCAGCGCGGAGCCTAACACACAGTTATTACAGATTCTGCAGTGATGGGGATGTTGGAGAATTGTCAAACACAGTAATTGTCACGGCGTTCGCTCCTCACTCACGTCAGCTCTTGTCACAAATCCAATCTGACACTCCGGGCATGCTCGGCTGCTTTCTCCTATGATTGTTTGCTACGGTAATTAATTATTCAGATGGGAGGGGAAAAAAAAAAACGCTTCCTAAAATGATCCCCGGAGACTCGAGCCACCGTGTGTAGGCAGCAGGCAAATCAGACAGGAAGTGACTGACGAGGGACAGGCGAGCAGGAAGGAACGGGAGCAGTGACGATAATGACGGCAGGCATGGGCTTTTTAGAGACACGCTTCACACGGGGGCAGGACTGTACCCGTTTTAGCGTCCCGTATTCTGGAGAGAAGTCACGTTCCCACCGTTACTTAGGGTCCCTATCTGAAACCTTAAGACAAAGCACACAGACTCGACTTAATACGTTTAATTATCCCTCGAGCTCCACAAACGACCCGTCTCAGCCACTCATCCCCTCCCGGTCCCACAGTCCACTCCAACTTTAGTTAAGGAGTCCACAGGCGTGAATAATTGCCCCCTAGTGGAATTAGAGGATCTATCCAATAATATGCTAATTAAAATGAGCAATGCTCGCCTGCTTTCGCTCTCGAATAATGTCCAATTTGTGTTCAATTTACGGAAACACCATCCATTAACCGTTACGGAATTTAATTAGGTGCACAGCTTCATCTGAATCAAAGGGGGACAATATGACATCTGGGGTTTTTTTCCTTATTGTACAAACGCATTAGTCTTCTTTGCAAAAAAGAATACTACCTTATCCTATTATTATTGTTGTTGTTGTTGTTGTTGTTGTGATTGGCAAACATATAGGACTGCAAATGTAATATCAGAGAGAGTGAACACAACCAGGACGAAGGTTTGCTCCTGAAACTCGTCGTCACCCTTTTGGGGAACGATCTTGGTAACAGCCGGTCTCGTTGTACTGTGCCCTGGTTTTGGCTGCTTTGTTTTAAGGACAATGTGGAACGCCTATGATGTGTGCAGTCGCTTTGTAATCCCTGTTACACACCTGAAATATATGGCTTTCAATAAACAGCAGGCTTTGTTTCAAAATGCTCATTCCACGAGAGCAACACGGCTCCGAACTGAAGCTGCCGGCCCTTATCTCGGCTGCTTCGTGGTAAATATGAGTAGAAACATTTTTTCTTTGTTGATGAATTTCTTCAGTTCAGTTTTTTATTTTACTTTAATTTTGGCTTTTAATCAGGGCCTGCTCTAATTTCGCATTAAAGTCAGACTGACCAATCAGTGCTCGGTTGCCGGGCAGAACAGCTCATCCTGCTGGTATCAGAGCGTTAGAGTTTACACGATTACAAAAACGTGGACATTAAAGTAAATGTGCGGTTTAGTAAAAGCTGAAAGGATGGAACCGTCTTACTGCTTATCTAAGAAGATTCTAGAGCGTTCATGCTCTAAACTAGAGCTTCCTGTACTCCTTTACACTGGCGTTTTAAGTTGATGATGTGAAAAGACGGGGATGAATCTCAGGGACGTGTTAAGAGAACGGGAAATTTGTCCACTAAGTTTAAAATGGTACTCTGTGTGATCAGAGCTTATGAAAAGTCTCGAACATCCCAGACGCTCTGATCGACACGATTCCACCGCAAAATAAAGCAGAAACATCTGCGGCGCTCCCGGCTCATTTGGATTTTGTATGGCTTTTCAAGAAAATGCAAATCCTCGCCCAGTGCATGGGCTGCTTAATTATTAATGCCTCTGCAGCAGGCACAACACACATCAGAACTTCCTACACAGCCTGCTGAATTCTGTAATGACCCAGCTAACCATGAATCGCTGCCTTCTTCTGCTGGGAATGGATTTAGCTCTGGCTCTTATCAGGAGCCCGGGAAGGCGTGGGATGAATGTCACATAGGTTTGCGTCTAATCTGAGGGCTGAATAGGAGTGTTTGATTTCTCCTGACCCTACGCGCGTCGTTAGAACGTGACTAAACGAGTGTGGAAGGCCAGGAAATGAAGGAGGGCAGGGCACTCGATGAGGAAATGACTTTGATTTTGGGGTCTTACCTGGGGTCTCTGTTTTCCTGTAGCGCATTTTGTAACGGCCCCAATGCTAAATGTGAAAGTCCCATATGAAGATGAATTTTATCCAACATGGCAACTTCACGTAGGCTGTTCCATTCAGTATTTGTCAACAAGGAGGAGTGGATTGGTCATTAGGAGACGATGTCCTTCCACTGAGGACTCATTTTATAATCTACTTTGATATCATTTTATTTTTAACAACTATTAGCTATTTGATTTAAATTGTTATTTACCTATAATTTAGCTATAATTGAATATACTTCATAAGTATTTATTAAATTAACATCTAGGCCACCCATGGAGGTCGGGTCCCTTTTTGAGTCTTGGTTCCTCCCGAGGTTCCTTCCTTCTACTTTCAGGGAGTTTTTCCTTTCCGCTGTCGCCCTAGGCTTGCTCCGTTTGGGATTGGCCTTTTAAGATATAATAATATAAGATTGTAAAGCTGCTTTGAGACGATGTACGGTTGTAAAAAGCGCTATAGAAATAAATTTGAATTGAATTGAACTGGATGGATGATGAATGAGGCTGAAGGTCCTAAATGGGTTAATGAGCGTAGCAAACATCTAATCTGTAAAAGTCACACTTTTTTTTGGCTCTCCTGTTGATAAATATGAGAACCTTGTCAGGACACCTAAGCACCTCGAGGTGATACACTTCTTAAACTGTTCCTTGTGGACCTGACCAGCATGACGCTGCTAAATGTGTTGCTTTTTCAGAACGATGTTAAACGTATATCAGCGATGGCTTGTTGTGTTTTATCTTAATCAGCGGCGTCTCACGATAAAAATAATTGTCCGGCCCTTACTGAAGACGTGGCAGGCAGTTTCTGAGTGTCTGCTTAATTAAAATAACCAGAGGAGAACGGGCACCAGTCATTTTTTAAGTAAAGCCCACAAAGCTACCACATATGGAGCGTATTAGCGGTGATTAAAGTGAATTATTTAGTGCTCAGAAGCATCAGAGGCCAGAGACGTAGTTGCTTATTTATGCCTGGTATTGACTGATGTGTTTTTTTTTTATCGTTCCTCGCGAGAAATGAAAGCCGCGGCGCTGCTCGTGTGACTGTTTCAGGATGAGGCGTACTCACGTTGAGCTGGAGCGTTTCGGTCCATTGTCCGACCATTCTGTACCCCGGAGTGCTGCTGTTATTGAGCTGGTACTGGAAGAGATCGTAGCGGCCTGGGGCGTCCCCGTTCTGGTTAAAAGTCACAGACGTCCCTGCGCTCCCTAAAAACAGATGTTAAAAAAAAAGGCAAAGATTTTTTGGATTCTATTCATCACCGCAGTGTAGCCCGGCGAGTCGGACCGGAGACGGGACGGGCACAGGGAAATTTAGACGTTCTGGGTTCACATTCCCTCACAAGCGCTGTCAGAAGGTCTGAGCACTCTTCTCGAGTGGCTTCCTGATCTGAAATTACAAAGCCAGTGTGTATTTCTGTTCACGTCCAGTGGCTATCCCCAGTGAAAAAGAGAGCGTTTGTTGTTTGGATTTGAAAGAAACGAGCAAACGGCGCTTGGTGAAGTGTCTGAGGTATTCAGGGCTGACACTGGGTTTCTACATCCGCCTCGCTGCTGTGTCGGAACAAAAAGAGCACTCCGGTAACGACGATAAGGTCAGGCTTTTCACTTTCACTGAATACAGCGGTGAATTACGCTCTTCATTAATCACTGGCTCCCTCACAAAGCTTTGTTCTTCCTCTGTCTTTCCTTCAAATCCCGCTCGAAAATAGAACGATTTGCATTTAGCAGTATAGTTTGCAAACTTGTACGGTCTGGACTTTAAGCTGGTTTTGGACTGTGCAGATTACGGCAGGCCAGACCGTCTCATATCCTGTCTGATTTTCATGAGAAAGATCTGCCACTGGCGAGCAGTTATGATTTGTGCGCCAGTGGTTGGGACGATGGGTGCGATTTTTTTTTTTATTTTTATTTTTTTTGAGGCTGCAAATTCTGGCCACACTCTCTAACTTGGACTAACCTTTTGAAAAACCAACTTCTGCCCAAATGACGTAGCAGCAAAGTCAATCTCTACACTGATACATGTTTTTAGGTGTCCACAGACTTTTGGCTATGTTTCTAAACATGCATTTAAGGGTTCAGGTCATCTCCAGACTGGAGAATATATACAAAGCATGCCTGCCCATGCTGAAAAAGCAATCCGGAGCCCCCATTAGCACTCCTCTTGTTCTCTGCTCGTGTTCATCGCTGCGGAAAATCTCCCAGAAAGCAATGCAAAGCCTAATATCCAGGCTGAATTTTTTTTTTATCTTCTTGAAGCAGAGGTGCTACACCGGAATGAAATCGGCACGCCAGGTCTGAGAGACGAGGGCCAGGCAATGTGCCGGCGAGCTTTTAGCGCTTCGTCATATCCCCGTGCTGTAGCGCCACCTGCTGCAGCCTCGGTTTTGAGTCGCCGAGCAGGAGGCACGGGAAAGCGGGTGCAGCTCGATCCTGGCTGAGACTGACGAGAGTCAGTGTGACACAGACGGACGAGATAGAACGTTTGTTCTCAGACCTCTTTATCCCGGCAATCATGTCAGCAAATTGCAGCTTCAAAGCTGTTCAGACGCTCCGCTAACTAGCCCGGTTATGTAGGACGTCTGTGCCAGTCTGAAGGTGTAATTTAGAGCGATGATTGCCCTGAGCGAGAGGTATTCACGTTTCATCAGAACGGCCTCGGTGAGAGAGGATTATCTGAGCAGAATGAAGCGGGATCAGCGAGTCACTCTTTCACATGTACTGCACATTCATCCACACGCCAAAGTGCCATTTAATAGTACGGTTCGGATAAAGAAGGCCTCTTAAGAACCCTCATCCAGTCCCACTTACAGCAGGGCGGGGCTGCCGTATCAGGATCTCGCTTCTCCTCGCCACCGTCGCTAATTTAGCGTCCCTCGTCCGTCGACTTTGGGTTGAACTGAACAGAGCGTGGGAGCTCAGAGCAGCATTTGTACGTGAACACAAAGCTGTGCAATGTTATTGATTATTGATTGGATTGGTTAGTCATTTCCTAAATGACGCACAAGTTAGAACTGGAGGCTCAGCAGTACTCCGGGAGCAGAATGTGCTCGAATTTAACTGTGAAGGGTTTCGGTAAACGCTCGTAAAGTTAAGAACGATCTTAGGTACTTCTAGTTTTGGGAAAACGTGTGTTTTTATTATTTCCATCACTTAAGTATGAATAAGCCAGGGTATATAAATAGGACTGGGGCAGTTCAGTCGTAAAAGAGGCGCTTGATATTTGGATATATAGGGATCGACACAAACCGTTCAGGTTAAGCTCGTTTGTGATTGGATACATCACACCCAGGACCATCAGGTAGCTGCAGCACATATATGTTTGGTCATCTGATTAAAGAATCAATCAGTAATCAGATCTCTGAGTAGCCACGCTGCATGGGGTCCAGGCACCGCTGCTGTTATAACCAAACAGCCTTTCACTTCCTGATGCAGGGTTACGTCTGCACACGGAGTTCATGTATGAACCTAAAAACAGTCCGAAACACCTAAAAACCGAGGGGAGTGCTTCCAGCTAAAAGCTCCTAACGAGCAGCAGATTAGTACGAGTTAAAAGAAACGGATAGAGAAAAGCCCTAAGATAGCTCCTAAGGTGAACCAGTAATAGGGGTAGGGTGTAAGCCACGGCGTGAGCCATTGCCTGTATCTCTAAATGACTGACCTACCACAAAAAGATTTGCAGACCTCAGTGACCTTAGATAAGGTGAGCGTATATGATTAGACCTTTGGAAAGCATAAATGATCCCCAGGCATGAGCTGCAGAGTTCCATCTAATGTTAACCCAGAGGAGCAAGCCTATTACATCTACTGACCATGCTGGGAGTGTTGGTCTGTAGTTCTGGATCTTATCTGCATCTCCAGCAGTTTGTTCTTTAATCTGGATGGACCATCGCTCAAACAGCCTGTCTGCCTGCCTGCACGAATGAACAACAGCAGGGTTCATATTCGGGAGGTCAGGTCGGCTGAGCGTTTTTACAAAGAGCATAGAAAGGTGTCTGGAGCTGGAGCTGGAAGTCGGCCTGGTCCTCTTGTTTCAGTCTCGAGTGTTCACCTGGGAGCAGCACTTTAATCAGAGCCTCACATGCAGACCCACATCTACAGACTTCACCAGAATGTAGAGGGTCTCTCATGCTTCGCTCACAGCCTGTAAATGACACCCCGAGGTGTTATACGAACCCCGGTGGCACAGACGGTAGAATGGCTCTCAGCGCTGCCCCTTTCTGAGAGGGTCTGGGACGAGAATGGTGGCAGGGACGAACCAAAAGGTGCCTGAAGGACTAGGCCCGAATTGCTGTGTTTCCCCTTGCCCACTTGGCACAGTTGCAGGGTCTGTGGCACATGATGCTGGTGCTGCTACCAGGACTGAAATGTGACAGGCGGGTTTTTGGGGGGCAGGTGGCATCCCGTTAGCGAGAGTGCATTTATGCCGCTTCTGGGACGACTAGCAGCCAAATTGTGAGTGTTGTAGCCCGGGCAGTGTGATAGCATGAAGAGCGGCATGGCAGCGATCACCGTGGGAACTGTAACAGCAGAGGATCCTTAAAAACGGCTCTTCCTCGTGCATCTCAGGGAGGGTTTCATTGTTTCACTGTCGCCTTTGATTTCCTGAACTAGATAAGAACTGTGATACGAGCCCGAAAACACAAGGCTTGTATCCGAACCTTTCTGCACGTTATTTCGACTCACCGTTGAAGTTGACGTTTCGGATGTACTTGAGCAGCTTCTTCCCTCCAGCTGCTTCCATCTCGGGGCACACGCCCGACTGCTCAGGACACAGTTCTTTGTGCATGTTGTGAAGCGCGTGGGCCATGGCGTAGACGGCGTCGATGACAAACTGGACCTTCCCCTCCTGCTCGTATTTTGAATCGATCCCTATCCGCTCCTGGCCTGGAACAGACAAAAGAAAAAGCACAGTCTTTACCGTCACAGGAGGAGGAGGGGAAAAACAACAAACCACAAAAACTGATGCGAGAACGGCGAATCGATACGAGGACGCTCCCGAAAACAACAAAGTTTGGTGTTTTTTTCCCCCCAGTAAAAAGGGATCAGGATTGACAATAAAGCAGAGGACGGTTCGAGCCGAGCCTGGAACTGTTGGAGATATTTTATGTATTCGGTTAGATCTCGCCGGTCTATCACATTACACAACTTCTAAAGTGTTAAGTCACAGTAGGTTCGGGCTATTATCTGTGACATGATCAAATAGAACTCGCAAAAGTGCCGAAGCTTATCGAGACTTAATTAAAATGCTTTTAATCTTCCCCAGCTGCACTCATTCCTCCACCCAGGGACGCCACTGCATCCACGGCAGCCTTTGTGTTATTTACAAAAGCCCCGTATCACACGACGCAGTTTTCTTATCAGTGTTTGTTTGTCATTAACATATCTGGTATGCTCTTTCGGGGTCAGCGTCAGGAGTTAGACATTTCACTTTCAAGAGTTATGCAACTATTTCTATGTAGGTCGTTCCGCCAGTCTGGAATCCTTTTTCCCAAACACTTCAGACGAGAAGCCTGGAACTCCAGCCAGTCGTTTCCTAAAACCCAATAAACCGGCAAGACTGTGCATCCAAACAAAAAAACACGAGCAAATATCAGGTATTATTGAGCAATACAGGGGACAACTATTTATTTCTTTTTGCTATAAACAATTATCGTATCCTTAAGATTTCCCATTCCTACAACTAGGGACCCAGACCAAGCCCTGCTCCTCCACCAGACTCTACGGTCGGCACTTTGCAATCAGTCAGTGCCTTTTTATTTCCTATTCATTTGCCGCTGTTAGTAATTTAACGGAACAGGTTCATGCAGCATAAATCAGCTTTATAGGTGGAAGAAAATAAAAATCTCCGTCGTCCCGGTGCTCTGAATTTGGGCTTAGTTCTGTAGTAGGGGGGTGGAGCATCCTCTTTAATCTCCCTTCAGAAATCCTTAGAAATTCATAACCGATCTTTAACCAGTCAACTCCATCCAAAGTCCCAACTCCAGCCGGTCCACAGGGAAGAGGCGTCCCTTAAGAACATGCCGGTAGGGTTGGTCCCATGAGAGGGCGAGGCAAAGGCCTGAGTCAGAGCACTGAGTCATGAGTCGTGTTGTACTCTGAGCACTCTCAGAGCCGGTACATTATCTCTGAGATGGACATGATGATCAGGAAGGATGAGTCATTATCTAGGGGGTGCTCAGAGGAGGAGGTCCTTAAATGTCATTCAGCCACTGTCATCAGGACTTTCAGAAGCTTTCACACTAATATAACACCAAGTTTGGCTTTGGCTTTTACGAAGGGAGGGGCGCGGTTTGGCATCCAGTGAGCCCAGTTATTAGTTTGGAATGTTTAAGATGGAACCAGTAAGGCAGTCAGTCTAACAATTCTTATTTATTTCTAATATTTGAGCACTATTACTATTATATTTTCTTATAATGATTAATCTCTGTAACTTCCCACTTTGAAGGTAGATGATAAATCCATTTGTCTTTTTTCTCGTAGTCCTTTTCTCTCTTTTTAATTTCTAGCTTTTCGCTTCTTTAAACGATTTTAATAATCATTTTTGCTTCCTTTTTGTTTCATCCCATAAATCCTACATTGATTTTTGTACTTTTTTTTTGTACTGCCCTCAAACTCTACGTTGCTCCGCCTTTCCTTCTTCCTGTTAATTCTTTTTTTTATTATTTTTTTTATAATAGTTCATGTACTTTCTAATCGTATTGTTAACCCTTTTTTTTGCATTTCCTGCCACTAATGTCTCTAATTTCTTTCTTATTCCTCGTATCCTTCTCTGTTCCTCTGTGAAGCATGGCGGAGGGAGCAGTTTTTTGATCGAGCTCCTGTTTTGTTTTGTTTTTTGTTTTTTGTTTTTATTTGTGAGTCAGACGTTGCCAGGTTTCGTGTTTGTTCTGTTTAGTATTTTTGATCCATCTGTTTCAGATCAGATCATATTAGATTTTCTTTAGCAGCTGCTCTGTCTAATGGAGCTCCCCGTTACCTTCATGCCTGCACTTTTTCTTTTGTGCTTAAATCCAGAGTATTACGAGTTTCTCCAAATCTAATTACACAAGAATTCTTTCTCTTCATTAATGAGCTTTTGCTGGGAAACCTGAGCTCGTTCTGTTAACGATGCATCAGGTCAGATTCGGCGCTCACTAACGAAGCTGCTGCCTAATTAGAATGAATTAAGGAAAGTAACAGCCTGTCCACGCCTACTGCCTTTCTCTCTCTCTCTCTCTCTCTCTCTCTCTCTCTCTCTCTTTCACTTCTTTCTTTCTAAACTTCTTTATCTAATCTATTCCATTCTTTTTTGGTCTGTGTCATTTTTTACTTACTTTGTCAAAAATTTACTACAATTTAAGTTGAAATTTCTTGTCTATTTCTGTTTTTTCTTCCGTTTCTCTAATCTGTGTATTCCTACGTTGTTGCTCTTTTGTTCTTTTCTTTTCTTTATTTGTTATTTCTGTGCTTTCTAACCGTTTCCTTGTCATTCATTCTTTTGTTTTTTTTATCTTCTCCCTTTCTTTGTTTCTTTTTTTCCTTCCGTTCCCCTTTTCTTTCCCTTTCCTGTCTTTCTTATTTAGTTCTTTACTCTCTGTTCTCCATCTAAGATAAGTTTCTTTTGTTTTTCACTCATTCTTTTAACACTTTCTCTCTTATCCCTCTCTCTTTTATCTCCAAATATTTTTCATTCTTTCTCTCTTATTTCTGTCATATTGCAAATTAAATGTACATAAAATGTTGTTTAGCTTTTTTTTTTTTTTTTTTAAACGATCCCGTTGCCATTTGCTTTTTCGAGCTCATAAAACCTCTTTTTTTCTCTTGAGGCGGACAGGTTGCCTTTTTTCCTATTTTTAATTCTCCCAATGTGGTCTCTGATGGGAACGTTGGACGGGTGTCCTCACTGCTGCCCTTGTTATATGGTAGTCAGTTCCCAGTCCCAGTCCCAGTCCGGTCCTAAAACCCGGCCCTGTGGGCATCTGTCCCGCGGTGACTGCACAGCTGTGAGAATAAAGCCTTCCACAGCTGGAGCTTCATGAATCAGAGCTCTGTCGATCTCACCAATACCCAGCAGGCCTTTCAGAGCTCATTAGCAGCTGTAGTTGTGCTAAGTGTAAGGAATTAAAAGTTGAGGACGAGCACCTCCTAAACGGGGAGCAAAACATGTCTAATTAGGTTTTGATAGACGATAAACATATAGGATAAACATGTGATCAAACGGCTTTGATCTGTGCCTGCTGCATGGCTGGATGGCAAATAGCAGACTGAGGGTGTTGGGTGTTTTTATCCTCTGTTTGTCACGCTCATTATACTAATGAGATAAAGCCGTACGATCCGTCACCAGAAATGCAACTGATCACCGAGTCTGGCTTACAAAGATAAACACTGCATCTAATTATGACGGCTGCAAGATCTGGAGACGTAACTCGACCAGCTTTAGAATCCAAACAACAAACTGTTTGAGGTTTTAGGTTGAAGGGGCGTGGCTGGGCGTCCAATCTAAAAATCTAAAAATATTTTAGCACTATTATATTTTCTTATAATGATTAATCTCTGTAACTTCCCACTTTGAAGGTAGATGATAAATCCATTTGTCTTTTTTCTCGTAGTCCTTTTCTCTCTTTTTAATTTCTAGCTTTTCGTTTCTTTAAACGATTTTAATAATCATTTCTGCTTCCTTTTTATTTCATCCCATAAATCCTACATTGATTTTTGTACTTTTTGTTTGGTTCTTTCTGGACAAACTGCCCGTAAACTCTACGTTGTTCTGCCTTTCCTTCTTCCTGTTTCTTCCTTTTTTCTTATTAATTTTCATATATAGTCCATTCACTTCCCAATATTCCCAGGAAAATCTGACGGTGGAACCATGAAGGCACCAAATTACCATCAGAAATGCAAATTAGAACTGTGAACTGTATGGTCAAACTGTGAAACAATAAAACTGTCATTCAATTTATAATTCTACTATGAAATCTTACAGTACATTTGTTTTTTGTTCGTATTTGCAGATAATTATTCTGTAAAGGTTGTTGCTTAGTCCCTTCTTATTTTTTAATACAGTTTTGCCATTTATCCCTCTATAACGTCTCCCTCTTATTTATTTATTTTTTGCTTATTTAATTTCTGTGTAATTAGTGTTGTGGAAGTGAGTTCAGAAGAATGCACAGAGAAAACACAAATAAAAACCCAAAACAATGTACAGACAGAGAACTTCTAAGAGCTATGTGGATTTGTGACACCACTGGCCACCCGAATATCTTGAATTCTTTATTAAGGTTGACTGCTGGCCGCCCTGCCGTGGGTTGGCATCCCGTCCTTCCTCCTGCACTGTGTGATCTCCCTAAATAGATCAAATCGGGTTTAAAACATGCAGAAAATGAATTTGGACCTGTTATTACGTTGATGCACGCTGTTTCTGTACCTCAGTCCAGTCTCGATTCTTTATTTGCTCCCTCTTTTTGTCTCTGTCAGTGTGATTAGTCACTTCAAAAACCAAGCTGCACTTTCATGTCGGGGGTTTTGTTATTAATAATCTCGGTTTCTAGCCGGAATGAAATGTTAGACCTTCTGCTTTTGGCTTTTATGTTGAGCTTTTATGTGCTAAGAGCTCTAGGGCGTATCAGAACGTCTAGGAACAGTCTGTTCTCATAGTGGACGTGGTGGATCTCCTCTCTCATTACATTACAGCAGCTACTGTTTCTCACACGACAGCCTTTTGTTTTTAATTCAAATCCTGTATAGCAGAGTACAGCTAACGAAATAAAGCCGGAGTTATTAAGCAGAGAACCTGTGCTGATTTGGACGCCCCTGCATCCTGACACTCCATTTAATTACACTGCTAATTAGCACACAGGAGAAGGGGCCGAGGAAGCAGCCAGAACGCCGATCAGGGGAAAAATCCAGAAATCTGGAGAGAAAAGTCTGCTAATCCTTCTCCTAACTATCTCATTACCTTTTATTAGTGAGGAGGAGCAGCAAGCGAAAGCAATGAGATGCAATCAGAGAGAAGAAACACCCCAAATCCATCAAAACGGTTTATATCCTCCTCCTAAAACTAACCGATCATAAAACGAAAGTTCTATAAATAGAACAATAACGATCGATAGAAACAACTGGATCTATTTTTCCCTCCTAGAGCATGGACAGTATTTATCACAATAAAATAATCTGAACTAAATCAAGAATTAATGAACTAAAATATTAATAATATTACAAATAGCAGTGTAGTAAAGCAAACAAATAAATACAAAGTATAAACAGGGCAATGGTCATTATTATTTGTATATGTTGGTTATTTCTTTATTATCATTCTAAATCTAAATGGCATTAAAGTAAATGTATAAATATAGAAAAATAAAGAAATAATACAACACAAAAAAATGTTAAGTAAGAATTTTAAACCAAATGCAAAAACACAGGATCAAATCTAATGATGATATAATGATCTTATATAGGAATTATTAGGAATGTATTATAAATAATAATAATAATGTAGTACTAATATTAAACACATATTTACTATAATGGCAAAAATCTTTTTAATATTGCCCCTAATGTTGCCAGGTGTGGCATTATTCATTCGTTTTCCGTTTCACTTAGTCACTGTTTTCGTGGGAAAGACAGGGATGGCGCTAGGCATAACATAACTACATTAAAGGCAATTTAGAAACGCCAATTAACCTAAAGCATGTCTTTGTTTCGCAGGAGGAAAGCAAAGCACCTGGAGTAAACCCATCTCGACGCAGGGAGAACATGCAAATTCCACACAAGTGGGTCCAGCGCGCCACAGTGGCAGGCAGGTCTGGCATTATTACCCTCAATAACGTTATGCTATGGAATGATAGAAATCTTCAGGAGAAGAGTTACTCTCGGTTAGTACCGGCCAGTCTCATGATGGGCTCTCTCTGTTCCCCCTGATGTGCCCGTTTGATCAAAGCCGACCCGGGTCGCTCGTACCCCTGAGCTCAGCGCGTTGGCATGCTGATGCACCCTTCATGTGTGCAGTCTGGTGCTCGTACCGACACCTTTTCCAGGCACGGCTACAAAGCAGAGGTGCTGCTGTCCTCGCCATTACTTCTTCTTCCAAATCCAAAATGAAGCCCGAGAGGCTCTGCTGGCTGCCGGGCACTGCGCTTTGTAACCCTGTAGATCTTCCTCTAAAGCTTTAGGAAGCTCCTGCCTTCATTAGTCTGGTTCAAATGTGACTTTGAAATCTTTCTATTATTATAAATGGGTGTGTAGAGTACAGACTACACAAGCTGCTTAAGGTGATACTAACTGCAGCTCAGAGAGTGTCCAACAGCCTGTTTAGTGCATGTTAGTCCTTTATATGTGGGCATTATGAGCCTAATTTAGGATTAAGTCATAATAATAACAACAATAATCACGATCCTATACCGTTGCCAGCCACTAGGGGCAGAATTTCTGACATGGTTTGAGCGAGTTTTTCCAGCGTTGGCTTGTTCCACTGAATGACGGTGAGCTCCGTACTGAATCAGTCTTAGCACTAGCGCTGAAAGCTGGAGTTTAAGCTCGTTATGTAACCGATAGGCTTTATTTCAGGGATGGAGCTGCTTTGTAATCGGAGATGCTTTTCCTGTAACGTAAAAGCAGAGGATCGCCTCCGTTTGATGGCACGCTAGAAAGCAAGAAACACTCAGGGATGCTGTTTTAAGAGAAAGCTCTGCTGTGTTCGGAAAAAGCCAAGCAGCAAAGTGACAAGAAGAGCTTCTTTTCCTTTCAGTTTATGGACCTGCCAGCCTCGCTCGAGTCAACATTATGTACATTCAAAAAGAATCGGCTACAGCTAACCACATGGTCCGGTCCTAAAGGGAGAGTTCCTACGTCCAGCCCCTCCAAACCTCTTTCTCCTCTCACTTTTGTAGTTCCACTGTAACACTGTAAGAGTCCGAGTTTATCTCCAAAGCTCTAATTATGGTACGGTATTTAAAGAAAGACAGAAAATAGTAATAATACTAGTAATACAGAACGGAAGGTTTCATCCTTAGAACATTGAGGGACTTTTCCCTTGCCACCGCCACCCCTGGAACATATCACACGTTGTTAGAGACGCCGGACACGCCTCTCAGGTCACCTACCCGTACACTTTTTGTTGGTGTCCTCTTTTTTAGACGAGCTCATGAGCTTACAGTTGAAGTTTTCCTCCCAGTACTCCGCAAACCACACGTTCCTCCGGTTGTTCTCCAGAGTCCGGGACGTGAAGTAGGTGTCGAACCCTGGAACACGCCAAGCGATTAGTTCATTATGTAATCTCGACTGATCATTTTTATCAAGCTGCAAATGTAAGGAGATTCCTCCACGTCTGTGTTTGCGTGCCTGCTACACATCAGGCCGCATATCAACACAAAGATCTCATCCCAACCGTGAAGCACGGTGGAGGAAGCACCGGGATTTGGAGCAGTTTATGTTGCCGTGTTTGCTGCTCTGCTACCAGGCCTTTGGTTCCTGCTCCACATGTATCACTGGGACGTTACTGCATGATGAAGACGTTAGTTTACAACAGCTGATGGGGATTATCGGTGGTACTGCTGCACCAGCGGCTCCCAGAGCAACACGAAGCAGTCCCTGAGCTTTGGTCTGACTAGCACAATGCCAACGCTTGGCATATCTGGCACGCCCACACACCGTGCCCTTAGCAGCTTCTGCCGAGGACATCAAACGTCCCTCGCCTAGCAACTGGGAGCCCGGTTTGGCTGGCGACGCCCACGCAGGGCAGCTTTCGGTTACACAAACAATATCATCATTAAAACGTGCTGTCAGTGGCTCTGCTGTAGGACTGATTAGAGCAGGGATTACCGGGACAGGTTTTACTCGGCTACCTCTCTGAGCCCGCGTTAAATAAAAGCACTAAGACGGCAGGGTTTAACTCCGCCCCCATTTTAGCTTCAATAACGTGCTAAACAGGACGTGTAAGGTCCAGACACCACAGCACCTTCTCACTCTCCAGAACAACTGGCTTTGAGAGCCTGTTGCTTTAAAAGGATAATGAGACGCCGCCCACGCTTCGTCATCAAACGACATCGTAAGCTTAATTAATATGGTGTATTAAAGTCGTTTATACGTTCAGGTTAAATAACGTAACGTCACCGTACAGAAAGGAAAGAGATTTAGGACAGAGGCTTAAAAAATAAATAAAAACAGGGAGAAAGGAAAGAAAATAATAATTTCAAATAATAAAGAAAGAGATACAGCCAGAGACAAAAAAGAAAAAAAATACAAAAAGAAGTAAATAAAAGTGCAGACAGAAAGAAAAATGGAATGAGATACAGACAGAGACAAAAAAGAATAAAATGCAGTCAGAGAGAAGTCAAAAGAAAGAAATACGGGCAAATACATAACAAACAGAGCGAAGGAAGAAAATAAAAAGAACATCATAAATAATAAAGAAAGAGATAGAGGTAGAGATAAAACTAACTAAAGAAAGTGAAATGAAATAGAGACTTAAAGAAATATTACAGAAATAATTAAAGAGTGAAAAAAAAACAGAAAGAAAGAGAAAGTATAGTCAGAACTAATAAAGAAAGAGACAGAGACAAAAGTGTTTGAAGGGGCTAAATCTGTGCATTTATAGGAGTAAACATTCAGGTCAGATAAACATCCAGGCAGTGTCGCTTCAATCTGATAAAACGGCAAACGGCAGCAATTAAACAGCACACACCCTGCCCTGTGTCCTCTCCATTATGGGAGTCGGGAGGCGTCCTTGCCGCTGCACCAATGGCACTCTCTTATAAATATTAACACTGTATCTATAATAAGGATCCTGACCCCATTTTATATTAGCTGAGAGCCACCGGGGAGCGGGCTTTGGACGCAGAAACCCTGTTCAATAAAGCACAAGGAATAAAAAAGTGATGGGAAGGCTGCTTTGGAAGAGATCTATCAAAGCACAGATTCTCATTCATAATTTAGCACCTTAATGTATTTCAATGGCCTCGATGCCTTAGTCATGTAGCACAATCTCTTTCCTCTAACGGATAACCCTCGAGTGAAGTGGCTCATCGCTAATGACGGGCTATATCACAAGAATCTCTTCCGACTCAAACGGGTTCAAAGCACACGACAGTCCCTGAAAACCCTTCAACAGGAAGCAATTAGGCTAAACAGTTTTAGTAAACATCTCTCACCCAATCCCAGCTCACTGACGGGATCTGACAAAGCGGCAAAGAGTTCTGGTGTAAGATGTGCAAACGTTATCGTGTTTAGCTCGGTCTGGGCTTAATCCGTCACAGGGCACAGACCAAACACGGGGAGAACATGCAAACTACACACACCGGAAGGGTACAGGCAGGGAAAGGAAAGAACAAAAAGAACAAACAAACCCATCTTTATTCCTGGGTCTAAATCTTGCTAAGAGCCAGGCCCGTTCATGTGGGAAACTTTAAGTGACAGGTCTCGCTCCTAATGACATTTCAAATCAAGTGACTAAGCCTTGGACGCCGCAGTAAACAGTAGCAGGCTAAAGATCAAAGCTCAGGTCTCCACCTACACATCACTCCACTTCTCCATCTGGTACTGGAGGGAAACGCCGATGTGACGGCCATCTTAGGGACAGTTCCAGAGTCCAATACGTGGGTGCTTTAACCCACACCAGCTGATGCTGTGCCATAGATCCTGGAGATCTCCGTTCTTTTAGTTCCCTCGGTTACATGCTATAATATACTGGGAAGGGTGTGGCTTACTGGTAGATTCTGGAACTACCAACATGCACATTTGGGGCTTTAAATTGTGCATAAAGTTCTCATTGCCATATTTGGGTGTTTGTTTATTTATAGGGACTCCGCATTCTGACTGAAACCAATTTCATCTTTTAAACTTAAACAAAAAGAAAGAAAGCAATAAAAAAAACTGCAGACGGGCAAAGAAAGAACAAACAAATAATTTTTAGTATAAAACATGCCATCTTTATGCCATATTTGGCCTCAGTTTTTTTTTTTTTTTGGGATGGAACACCCGCTCCTGTTGGACATCGACATTTCTAGTTTTTTCAGTCTGTGCGTGTTTATGGCCAAACCAAGAAGGTTGCCAGGTCTGTTTAATCTAAAGATTTGGCGTTTTGAATTAAACGTCCTGCGCGATTAACTTTTTGCCCCCCTTTTTTTGGAGGCGCATTATAAACTGGAGATAACGAAGAAGGTCACGTTGCATATTTTATTCGTGATGAACGAATAAATTTGGATGTATAAGTGCATGTAAACGCGTTGATGTGTTCTGACTTTGTGCGGCTATGGAATGGTGAATAGCACTGTGTTTAAATCCGTTTCCTCTCTACTCTCCCCTCATAACAGATAAGATACGGGATATGGGATACGGGATACGCCGTGTGGCTCGTACTGATGCTGTAAAGAGAAAGCTCACACCTTCAGATGGATCCTGCAGAAGCCTCATCACAGCGACTCCCATTATAAAACACTTCATAATGAATAACGGTGGGTGGCCTGCTTGTGCAAATTCACTCAGCAACACAATCGTTTGAAAACAAATAGGATATTCTGCTCGAGAACATCCGTCAGGAGCACAAATGGTAATTCCACAAGTGTGAGAGACAGTAAAATATGTTGATTAATGGAGCTCTGGTGGAGAAATGAGAGATTTCAAGGAGAAAGGGCAACAGGAGTAATTTATTACCGCCATTAAAACGTTCTCTCCTAAAATGTTCTCTCCTAAAGAGAATTCGTCGACGGCATGACTCAGAAATGTTCCAGAATGACTCCTCTAACCCGGACTGAAGTTATTTAGTATAGAAATTATTATTATTATTATTATTATTATTATTATTAACCAATGAACGAGTGCCGTAATACAAAATAAACTCTCTATATAGGCAGATCATAATATGAAAGATTCTGTTTGGTTACACTTCTGAGAGAAAGATAAGCAGCTAAAGTACAGAGCAAAAGATCAATACTGATCCAAACACCTTTATTCGTGTTTGTGTAAAGTGCAGCTTTTACCAAGAGGCTAAACCGTTTACCTGGCAACCCGGGAACAAGATCTGTCTTTAGATGATTTGTGATATAAAATATGAGCAAGGACATGAATTGTTCTTTATATTTCACAACAGTAAGTTAGAAATAATACAGTTGATTAGAATATGAACGTTAGAAAGTTAAAAAAGTTGATCCCCTGATCAAATGGCATGCTATTGTTGTTATTGCGTCTGGAAGAGATCGGCAGGAAATGCTCTTAAAGGTGGCACGTTTTAGAACACCCTAACGCACACGTTTGGGTTCTTTTTTTTTGTGAGGAGCAATGCCTTCTGTTTACGTTTTGTTTATTGAAGAGGTGTGTCTGATGTTGATGTTACGGACAGTTCGAGACCCCTTCACAGTTCCCGGTTTTCCTGCTAAACCTGGGCTGATTCATTGGATATATGATATGATATCTGGAGGAAGATCTGTGGGAAGCCCGTGGAAGCGGCGCTATGGTGACGGGAAGCAGGGTCAGTTCTCACGCTTCACTTTGGCTTCCTGATCTCATGGCTGTCTGTGTGTCTGAACGCTTTCTGACGAAGGGATGCATCCTGACACGCTGGCAGCCAGACTTCAGCACGAGTTAGCTGAGCCTTTATTGTCCTGCTACATCACCTCGCTTAGCTTTGGGATAAAAGATAAAACACACGGGAGTCTGGGGAAGCAAAGTGCAGGCCTTTACCAACATATTATTAGCTCAGTCTCGCCTTGCCATTTATTCACGGCATTCGCATATACAAACCGCTTCCAACGCGCCGCCTCTCGCTAATGCCATTTGTCATCAGATCGTCATGGGGTTAATGTGTTCTGCCAGCACCGAAACAATGCTCCAATAACCATCATATTGTGTTTGAAAGGGATCTAAAGGGCCACGAGATGGTCTAATAGTTCTTAAAAAGTTTTAATTAATTAATAATAATAATTAAATAGCAGTAATAATAACAGCAATAATAAAAGCAACAAAAATAACATTAATAATATAACTAGAAAATAATAAAAATTAGCAATAAAATAATATATTAATTATATATACCGTAATAACAGTAATAAGAGTCATGATAATAACAATAATAACAAAAATAATAATAATAATAATAACTGCAAAAATAATAACGAATCAATACATTTTGCATGATAAGAAGTAAATGATAAGCAAAATGCTTTAATAATTATAGTAAGTAAGCAAGTCCAGGAAAAAAGAAAAAGAAAGAAGTTCATGTTCAAGTTCTAGTTCATGACTAAATCTGGTCTGATCCCTGTTACTGCTGCTCACATATCCAATTCACAGAAGAAGATTTAGCTTGAAGTGTCCCGAGTGGAACATCGGTATTATTAGAGTCAGGATTGCATGGCCTTTATTGTGCTTATCAGCTCATGGCAAGCAGGCAGCCACCAGCAGAGAGATGGTATCAGGGCTGAAGGTACCATGATAGATCAAACAATAAGCCAGTCAGTCCAAGAGCTCTGTTATCCCTCACCAGATAGAAAAAAAACCTGCATACCTGCATGTGTGTGTGTGTGTGTGTGTGTGTGTGTGTGTGTGTGTGTGTACGTGTGTGTGTATGTGTGTGGGAGACATGCAGACGCATGATGTGTGGCCATGTCACAAATTCCTACCACGTGTACCAGCGATCCCTTTCAGTCCATTAGTGATTATGAGCGCAGACACACTGGAACTGGATAGGGCCGATGTGTAGCATGAAATGGATCCTATTTTCGGAGAGAGTACCTAAACGTTATCCTGTAAGTTAGGTGGACTGGAATGACCTGACCACGGAGTTTAGATAGGAGGTAAAGAGACCCTTTCACTGAATCACAATAATGACGGGTTATTTATAAACCCCAGGATTTACCAAGTGATGCTGAGAAATTTACAAGACCAGGCGTATCCATTTGAAGTCCCGGACTTTTCCTGATCCTGCTCCACAAAGCTAAGAATATCAGCAGCTTGCAGCATTCCAGAATTTCTCCAGATTGCAGATTTTCCTCTCCGCCTTTCAAACATGACATCGTTTTGTATTGTATGCTTCAGGGAATCTGTACGCTATTCTTAGCCTGTAGGTCTGATCAGTGTGGTTAAGAGAGAGAGACAGAGAGAGAGAGAGACAGAGAGACAGAGACAGAGAGACAGAGAGAGAGAGACAGAGAGAGAGAGAGACAGAGAGACAGAGACAGAGAGAGAGAGAGACAGAGAGACAGAGACAGAGAGAGAGAGAGAGAGAGCAGATGCAGGTCAGATGAAAATAAGAGGTGAACTCTTATCAGGAAAATTGAATTCTAGAGCGTTAGAACGACGTCACAAGAGCCTAAGAGAGAGAGGAGAGAAGGAGAACTACACCATGGTTTGAGGTGACAGGCTGGATCTCTGCTCACATCGGGGGGTCCAGTGAAGATGCAGTGACAATAATCAGTCAAGAAGCTTTAAAGGGCAGGAACCAGGACCCGTGTTTCTGTTGTCACACCATGCTTCATCAAGCTTCATCCAAAGACGGGTCGATTATCTGAAGAGGAGAGGAGCGCTTACTGACTTACCAACACCTGTTTAACCGCTAACCAAATCGAGTGTTTAAGGAATTACTTAGCAAATGAGTTAATAATGACCTTAGAGCTAAAGGAGAAGTTTATTGGGAGAAACTGTAACCCTGTTAGGCCGTCTCTAGCCCGGATACAAGGTGAGATGCGGTGACATTCTCTAAGGCCAGCGACCTCCCACGAATGCTCGATCGGTGATAGACCTGGCATCCGCGCAAATGTTTATTGTGTGTAGATATTTATTAAGAAATGAAAGGTTCGTACCGTCTGCAGTTACAAACCAAAGAACAGAACAGTCCATGAACAGTGCATTTATTTGTTTATTTATTTTGGATTTAGCAGTTTCAAACTTGGGGTATAAAAGCACAATGGAAAGAGGAACTGGACATTCGCAAGGATGGCAATACCTGCCAGTGTGTGTGTGTGTGTGTGTGTGTGTGTGTGTGTGTGTGTGTGTGTGAGGGATGATAATGTTGAGTGGCATAACGTCGGACGGTGTCAGAGCCTCACAATCACGCAACCTTGACAAGATTTGTCCAGAGCACATTTCCATGGAGATGCAATGTCAAGTGAAGGGGAAAAAACTGACATGGACACACACACACACACACACACACACACACACACACACACACACACACACACACACACACACACAGACACACACAGA